>JARVGQ010000547.1:13423296-13442351 GCA_031762355.1 Hypsolebias martinsi | reverse complement strand
CTCCGTCTTGGCACAAATCCACCCTTAGAAAACAACAAATGAAGGCATTCGGACTGCTCGTTCCTTGACCTGGAGGGCATCAAACAAAGGAGGTAAATCCGTGGTTGTGAACTGACTTTAATGTTTCCAGCTTGTTGTTGAAGAGGAAGAAGTTTCTAGAAATCAATGTTTTTGTGACATTTATTCATATATTTTCCAATATGTTTTCCAGCTTATTTAAAAAAACAAATACAAGAAGAAACTCTGTTTCATTTGTTGCCTCATGCGTTGCTCTCCATTGGAAGCGGATGACTGTGGGGAGGGCTGGTCACGCTCATGGAGGAGGGAAGAAATGAAGGTATGTACGGGATGACGGACATCAGAGGGCTGGCCATTGGACTGTCGTTTGGGGGCGTCATGGGGATAATGATGTCGTCCTGGTCCCACACGTGGAAGGCGTTTGGGTGTGAGAGCGTCAGAGAAGGTGGCATGTGAAGAGGGTTGACTCCCTCCACCTTGCCGTCTTTCTTCAGCTCCTCTTCAGCCGGGCCCAGCAAACAGTCTGAGAAAGGATGAAGGACAGAGAAACACAGTTATTCACCTTCAGGATGTCCATCCCAGAACTGGTTACCATAAAACAGGAGGAGGTTGACCTTTTCCTTTCCCAGTTTAAACAAGTTTCACAAACTTTGTGCCATTTGAATCTTAACTTTTTACCCAACAAAGTTCAGTCAGGTCATCTGGATGTTTTTTTTTTTTTTTGTAGAAATATTTCGTCATTCATCCAAAGGACTTCATCCGTCTGAGGAGCTACAAACAAACTCAGTCCCACAAGCAGCACACTCACAGAGTGGACCAAGCAGTTTGTTGGTGATAAAATGGATTTCCAGATTTACCTGGATTATTGAGCATGAACTTTGATGTTTTGAACCACTTTTGCTATGGCTGCCTCAGAGGAGTACACGGGGGAGAGGGCGGACCCCAGAAAACATCTTATCACCGGCAAACTGGTTGGTCCACTATGTGAGTGTGCTACTTATGGGACTGAGTTTATTTGTGGCTCCTCGGATTGATGAAGTCCTTTGGATGAAGGACGAAAAGTCTCTACAAAAAAAGGAACCGTCCAGATGACCTGACTGAACTTTGTTGGATGTCTTACCTGATTATTGAGCATGAACTTTGATCTTAACTTTTTACCTTTAACCACAGGAAGAAGATTTTCTGACGCGAGAGTTAAACAAGTAAATTGTTTTTTTTTGTGGCATTTCTTATACAAAAAAAAAAAAGGAGATAAAGAAGAAGAATACAGTTAATACATGCATAAATGTAAAAAGTGAATGTGGAATCAAGAATGCAAAAAATATAATTCACACCCTTACTACATCAAAATGTTCAACCCGACTGGGAAGAAAGTGTTTTGATTATTTTATTTAAAACAATTGACTTTAAAAAAGAAAAAGAAAAAAGAAATTCCTCATAGGAATACACTGATATTTTCATTTACTTCAAAAACATCCTTCTCTCTGAACTCAGCTTCTGTTTTTGTCTTTTTCTTACTTTCAGATTTTAACGACTATTCTGCCACTTTCATAGCTACTATTTTTCTACTATTAGTTTTCAGTTACGTTCTGAAAAAAGACAAAGAGGAGATATGGATGCAGTTAGAGAGGACATGGAGGTAGTTGGAGTGAGGACAGAGGACAAGGAGGACAGAGTGGGAAGAGGATGACTGGCCGTGTTGACCCCTGAAAAGGGAGCAGCCGAAGGCGGAAGTTTAGCTAATTCTAGCTTTAGCATCTGTTTTAGTAGCTTCCATTTTACTGTTTTTACCTTTTAGCTACTGATCTGCTGCTTTGAACTTCTAGATGCTGGTTTTAGCTCGTGTTTTGCTGCTTTTAGCTTCTGGCTACTGTTCAGCTGGGTTTAGCTTCTAGCTATTCTGCTGGTTTTATATTTTAACTCGTGTTTTTTTTTTAGCTGGTGCTCGGCTCATTTCTGCCTCTGTTTTGTGTGTTTTAGCTCTGTTCTGCTCTTCTCATTACTTTGTTTTAATTTTAAGAACACACTTATCTTCTAAAATGCAGTTTCTCTCTGTATTTTTATTTTAAGTTCATCCAGAAAACACAACCAGACTCAGTTTTTAATCATCTTTAGCTGTGCATCCAAAATCAGTATCTGTCGAAATGAGTACTTTCTTCACCGTTTGTTACATTAAAACCAAATATTTATTTAAAAAAAAAAATCTACTTTTAACTGATTGAGTTGATGCTGTGATCATGACCTACTACAGTTTCTCAAAAATTATTATTTTTTAGCAAATTCACGTTAAAAAATAAAAATAAATAATAAACCAGTCTGAGTCATGTTGGTTGTCCTCATTTTGTCTATGCTGTCAGAATACGATTTTTTTCAGTGTTGTTATTAGAATTTTTAATCTAACTACATCTAATCTACATCACTAAATGATTGTTGGGGGTTAATGTAGCTCACACCATCAGGTTTTTGTAAAGAAACAAATATTTGTCACTTTTGTTCATGACTAAATTCACTGATCATTCGATCAGATTCTGAAATTCTCCCATTACTTCTGAATATCTCTATGCAGCTCATTCGCTGTTTGTCATCTCAGCCTCAAGCTTTTGCTTTAACTCTCTTTACCTCTCTGTTCCCTAATTTACAAATTTATCATGAAGAGACCACTACTGTTTCTGTCAGACAGTTCGGGAATGGATCGGTACACTGTTCGGTCGAGACGTGGTCCCTCCCAGAATGCAACAGCCACGGTGAACCAGCCCATGCACAAAATGCTACTTCCTTCCGTGAGTTATTTGACTGTCTTTGTAAGATTTGCTGGAACAGTTGTAAAAACGGCTGTATTTGCTAACAGCCTCGGCCATCTACTCCTCAGAGGAGCATCTGAAGTTAAATGAGAGCAAGACACGCCCACAAAGTTCTGACCAATCACAGAAAAGTTCTGCACAGAGTCAGTTCTCGGAGCCGGTGCAACAAACTAAACACGTAATTTTCATCCCACAACTGCAACAATGAGAACAAATGTCGACACTTTGGGCTTGTAGTAGCGTTTAGTCAGACTGGAGAGTATTGGAGATTTCAGCCGTCTGAAACAACTCAGCTTTATCAAACACTACAGCTGTCCAAGTGAACGCTGTGTTGTGGATCAATACAATGCATTATTTCTGCAGCTGATAGTTGCACAAATTATCAACACGTTTCACGACTTTAGTTTTACACAGATCATGTTGCAATGGACCCGTCCAGGGTGTACCCCGCCCCTCGCACTGTGATTGCTGGACATGGGCACCGGCGACCCCCGTGACCCAAAATGGAAGGAGCGGGTAAAAGTTAATGGATGGATGTTGCAATGGACCACGGTCCGTTTCACATCTTCAATGTTCAATCTTCAATAATGATCTGATGCAAACTTTTAGCTTAAGTTTATAAAAGAATATTCAATTTAACGATGATGCATTTTTGAGGTTTGACTTATTTTTGATGTGGTACCAGTCTGAGTTGTTGTTAGCTTGGCCCCTCTTGAAGTTTCAAGATGGCTGCCATTTTTTTCGAGATGGTCACCAATGTGCAATATAAAAACATATTTTTTTAAGCAATTTTTTTTTTTGGGTTCTTAAAAATTAGATTACAAAAAAGACAAAAAAATATGTATGTACAGTATATTATTACCACTGGGGCATAGGGAAGCCATTTTGATTTTTAAGTTCCGTACAATGATCACATTTGTGATTTAGCCAAATGTTTGTAATTTTTCTACCATAAAACATTATATGATTACACATTTCTACCTCATAAACATCAAGATGTCGGATTAACATTTGAAAATTTAAAACTTCTGTCAGCCATCTTTGAAAAACGGCGTTCGTATTGAAGTTGCAGTTCCGTACATCAATCTCATTACATTTCCTACCATGAAACATCCTTTCTTTATGCATAATAAATTTCAAGATAGTGAAATGCCATTTTAAAATACAGCTTGAAAAATGGCCATTTTGAAATTTCGAAAGAGACTGAATTTGTTGTAGCTCCTCAGATCGAAGAAGTCCTTTGGATAAAAGCTTAAATGTTCCAACATAGAAAAATCCGCCCAGAAGACCTGACTCAACCTTGTTGGATTTAGATACCTGGATTATTGAGCATGCAACAGAACCCATTCAACATTTTACTTGAGTTTCTTAGTAAAATTTTATGGTTTGATTCTAAAAACGGACTGTTTACATTTGATAAATCTTTAAATACCATGAAACTAAAGTTGCTGCCGTTTTATTGTTTGAGCACAGATGGCTCAAAGCTAAAGTTCTCATTAGCTCATGCTTGGGTCAAGAAGAATTATGGTGGCTTATGTGTTGCCTCTGACTGACTCCCGTACCTGTTATATCCAGCATGAGGTCTTTAATGAGATGACCGACGATGGCGTACGCCACCGCAACCACGACCAGGGCGGCCATGAGAAGGTACAGGACTGATTTAGGTAACTGGATGAGGTCCCTGGGTGGAGGTTTGTACTGCTTGTACAGAGGCTCCACATTTTGCACCAGATACTGGAAGGGTTGCTCCCCACCAGCACCCGTGTAGTTCAAGCTGTCCATTATTCCAGAGCAGAAGTTTTCTCTTCCTCCACTGACGAGTAATTACTCCAATGCATTCAAAGAAAAACGGCAACCAATCGGGGTTTTCTTCATCCACAGAGGTTTCTTCCTAAAATAGAAAGAGCACAACTTAAAGAGCAAAATCATCTTCGTTCCTCAACCAGAACCTTGCTTCGTTTTTTTTTATCTTCTGAACAAATCTTCTGTATCTTCAAGAGGCATTATTACATTTCCAGCAGTCTTCTAGATGCTGTTTCCTCTGTGCTGACATAATCCAGACTGTGGGTAGTGATAGGGTGACAGAGAGAGGGAGAGAGAGAGGAAGAGAGGGATTACGTCCAACCACAGCAGAGATCAATCAGCACCTCATCCCAATCCTCGCTCAGCCTGCAGAGCGGAAGAAAATTTTAATTCACGGCAATCTTATGAGTGTTGCCCCCACTTTAATGCTCACACATAAGATTTCCACTGCGTAGCACCATGTATTGTATATTACACAACTTTTACCAAAGAAAAAAATCTGCCCGTGTTTAAATGAAACTGAAAACAGCTGACTGAAATGCATTTAAAGGTTTTTAAAAAGTACAATTAAATAAATAATTCAACCTGTTGTGTCATTCAGTTCCTTGGTCACAGCTGAGCTCAGTAACAGCAGTTACATAACTGAATTAACTATGATTAAATAAGCCTTGGATAATCCCCAAAGGGAAAGTGTGTTAATATTTTAATAATTTTTTTTTTTTTTTTTTTTTTTTTTTTTGCCAAAGGCTGTGTCTGTGACCAAATTATGTCATGAACCACTGGACACATTTTACGGAAACTCTCAGAAAGTAATTATTCGATGTACATCGGCAACTGATTAACTTTAGGAGTCAACATAATTCAAAGTGGCTGCCAACTGACCTTAAAAATAAATTAACTAAATGGTTGTGGCTCAGTCCATTTTACAGATATTGACCCATCATTTGGTGTGGTAGTAGTTGAGACTGATGCACAACACACACTCGAAATGCTAACAGATTGGGCAGGATCTTTTAAATGTAGCCAATTTATTATTTGGTGTCAAATCTGTTGGTTTGTAATGAAAACCTGTTGAGAAACCGAAGGAAACTTGAGTATTGCAGAGAAGCAAATGTTTGGTTGTGATCTGTTTAGATTGTTATGAATAAAATGATAAAATGCCTGATCTGATGTGATCTGATTGGTATGTTGCTTGAGAAGGAGTTATTTATTTTGTTTTTGTTATTTGAAGATTATTAATGTTTGAATTATTTTTTTGGTTAAAAGGGGCAGAAATTATGTTTTTTTTTTCTTCTTTCTGCTGCCTTTCATTTTATTTTTGATTGTATTTCTTATTGTTTATAGAATTGATTTATTTTGTTTTAAAAAAATGAATAAACTTATAATAATAATAATGATAAAAAATTACATACTTATTCTAATGCACTGACGAGACGTATAAGATCAGGACAGCCCAGTGCAGAGAATCAGTTAAAGTTGTGGTGCTAGTTGGCTGCTAGCTAGGTAAGACAATATATCTTCATACTTTACATAAATACACACAAAATACTAATACATACACACACATATATATATATTATACAGTTTGATTGTTCCATTTGTAAAATTGTGTTGAACATGCGGGATTTTAGCTTTTATATTTTTGAGAAATGCACAGAAAGGTTAGCATTTACCCTGAGCTAGCAAGACGGTTAGCATTTACCCTGAGCTAGCATGACTTTAGCATTTAGTCTGAGCTAGCATGACGTTAGCATTTAGTCTGAGCTAGCATGACGTTAGCATGCAAACCTCATTATTCATCCAAAAGGTTGGACAGAAAATGTTTCACTTAGGTATTAATGTAGTTTTTTTTTTTTTTTTTTTTTGGTCAGTTTAGGTGGTGTGCATACCAGGTCCAAGGTATACTTTGTGTTTTGTTGTGTTTATTGACATAAATGGCATTATAGTTGGACACATAAGCTATATTTTGGGACAAATCAACAGATAAAGTAATTAATTGTAGAATTATATATGCTATTTTTGTACCATATAGTAATCGGTGTATTATTGTGTTATTTTTCTTTAACGTTTTACAAGTTTGAAATGGTAATTTCAAGTTTGAGATGTGAATTTGAATTTCAGGGTGAATTATGCCACTAATTATGAGTTATTCAGATCAATCTGAACACTTCCGGATGGCCACAAAATCAAATTCAGTTAATTTTTGTTTAGCTTGTTGACAGCATTTAGCTCCAGTTCACAACTAAATTCATTTGAGGTCTTTATTGTTTTATTTTCAATTGTTTTTACTGAACATCCTGCAGAGTCGGACAGACCAAATGGACTTTTTCTTTGAAGACGTACCGTCCACCAACCAGTCCACTCCAAAGAAAGGACATGAAGACTCTCCGGTAGTAAATATCATTAATAAATTAATTATAATACTGTGTGGGCAAGATGATAGTTTGTGGAAAAAGGAGTTTTCAACAAAAATACAGTTTTGTGATCTGTGTTAAATATTCTGAGAAGAAGAAGAGGTGGCTTAAATGTATTGTAGCTTAATTTAAATGGTTATTCTGGGCATTATTGTGCTCCGTCACCTAAATCATTAGGTTATATAATCCTTAGCATTACTTTAAAATGCTCACACAGTTATTTAACCCATACAAGATTTTATAAGTAAAAGTAAAATATCTAATATTATCAGTACAATTATGCACTGATTTGTCGCTGGCATGCAAAAAACCAGAGCAATAATGTGTTTGTTGTTTGTGTCGCGGTTACTGTTTCTGTCAGATGATGGAAGTGATTCTGCCTCTTTTTTTTGTTTCGTGGCCACATTTTACAGTCAGAACACACAGACTGTGATTCATCGAGAGAGATGTCCTCAAGTGTGAGCATGGCTGAGATTCAAGAGCAGCAGAGCAGGTACTGAAAATCCAGTGAATGGGTTATTTATAGACGAACAACCATTGTTCAGCACTGAGTTCAACCTGTTAACGTTTGCCTCTCCCAATGGCTGCAACTCAGCGTTCACTGCAGTCCAAGCATAGATGACATCAGCAAAAGAGCTCAGGAAATGGTGGAAAAAATTAACCACAGACGTGCGAGTGACCAAAGCATGATGGATAGCTTTCAAGAGACGTTAATAGAGAAGGTAAAAGTGTGTTTTACATATGCGTCCCAAATAAATGTTGACTTACTATGTGTCCTGCTTGTTCAGATGTTCGGATCTGGTCGACGGTCTGATTATTTCTGCCCCACCAGGTGACCGAGATGTGCCAGCAGATGAAGAGCCACATGTACGCAGTCTATGAGGGGAACAGTGATGACATGCAGGTGAAGCTTCAGGAGCTGTCGGAGGTGCTGGACAGCTGCACGAAGCTGAACCATGAACTTCTGGAGGCCAGTCAGGCCCTGGAGTGTCTCAGAGAGGATCTGGTCCCAAATCAGAGCTCAAACCAGTGACAAACTGGTTATCAGCTAGTGAACTTGTTCTGAATAAGTTATCTTGTTATTGTACATTACATTAGAAATAAAATGATTGATTTTAGGTCCAAATTTATGTGTAGTTATTGTTATTTTGTGTTGTTTATTATCTTTGTATGTAACATTAAACTATTGATTCTGCTTTTAGTTTCAGGTACAGTTGATGTTTTGAGAAAAAAGTTCACGTTTTCTACTTTGCTTTATCATTTGTTAAAAACATTTTAAATAAACAAGTACAAAGTAGATTTTCTACTCATCTGTTTACATTAGTTTGTATTATTATGGTATTTACAGTAGACTCATAACACAAATCTTCACTTGATAGCGATATTTACGCTGCGGTTTGTTCCACACACTTGAAGATGTTTGTTTACAAATATCTCAAAATATGACAGCCAAAATGAATATGTCTAAATAATTACACTTCAAAAATAATTTTGAACACAGCGTCTATTAGGCTGAACCTAAAAGTTCACTTCAAATCTAAAAAAGAAGCAGAAGTAACTTAGTTAAAAAATAAAGGTTGTCAAATTTGAGGCAACAGCATGTTTCCTTTTTTTTTTTTTTTTTTGGTCCAATTTTTTAAAATATCACTTTAGTTGTGAATAACTGCATTTTTTGTGAGGCTCGCCCCGGGATTAAGGCATGTGAGACCAATAAAAAACATTCATATAAAAATATAAATAATATTACGTAAACAAGTTTTTATTTTTTGCAGTATAATAATAAAGCCTAAAAGTACGTATTGTGTTGCTGCAGTGCAAAGCCAGTTTGTTTGTAAATCTTAATAATTAAAGCTTGTCAACAAAAGACTTCAGATTTTATTTAGCTGCTGGACATTCCAGTAAAAATTAAAAACTTTTTCGTCCCTGGGTGGGCTCGAACCGTCAACCTTTGGTTAACAGCCGAAAGCGCCACAGAGACAGTGAACGTCATTGAGACTTTGTGGTTATGGGTCTTTTCACTTAGTTTAGGTTGTGTGGCAAATGTTATGATTCAATGATAGAAAAAGGTATTTTCATAATAAGTAAAGGCTATTTTGTATCAATAAAGAAAGTCGTCTCAGGGTGGGCTCGAACCACCAACCTTTCGGTTAACAGCCGAACGCGCTAACCGTTGCTGCGGATGCCAGCTTGTTGGCCTGTGTAGGACTGCCCTCTGGTGGTGAATAGGTGTAACTGCAAAAACCTAAACTGCTCGATAAACGTCAAAAATGACTGTGACAAAGAATATTCACCATGCAAACATAGGGGAAAAAACCTGAATAATCCCAGCTTCTGAAATATTACAGGCCTGACATGAAGTTATTCTATTTTATGAAACTGTTTGTATGAAGGCTTTTATTGTTGTTTTACTGTTTTATTTTAATTTTTCTGAACTTTTTTGCAGTCCAACTGCTTCTGCATAAGTTGAGCTATTTCTATCATTCATTAATGAAAATATTCAGCTCATTCAGGAGACATTCTTTTGGTTTCTGTAACTTCTGTTTTTCAAATTACTGTATTTAACTTTTTTTTTTTCATTCAACCTTTATTTATACAGGTTAATCCCACTGAGCTGGAGACCCATTACATTTTTTTTCTCCCAGAAAATACATTGAGATTGATTTATTTCCCTAAAAACAGTTTTTTTAATCTGCTTCAGCAAAATGATTTTATCTTTATCTTCAGATGCTACTTTTAGTTTTCAGCTGCAGTTCTACTTTTAGCTACCATTCTGCTGTCTTTAGCTTGTAGCTAACCCTTTTCAACTTTTAGCTATATGGTTACTTTTAGTTTTGGCTACCTTTTGCTACTTTAGCTTTTAGCAAGTCAATTAAACTTTCAGCTAGCCTTTTACTGTTTTGACCTAGTAGCCCTTTTGCTACTTTTGGCTTTGCTCTTTCCTTTTACTTTTTAGACATATTTTTTTTCCAATTTTAGCTTTTACAAGTGTTTTAATGCTTTTAACATTTTTTAGCCTTTTGCTACTTTAGCTTTTAGCTAACAATTACGGCTTTTTCACAAGCACTTAGTTACTTTAAGCTTTTAGCTGGCCTTTTGCTCCATTTATATTTAGATTGAATAGCTATTTTTAGCTTCTAGCCAACTCTCGTTAAGATTAGCTTTTATCTATAATTTTACTGCTTTTAGCTAGCATTTTGCTACCTCTACCTTTGAGGTCTACCTCTACCTTTTTGTTTAGAAGGGGCAGAAATGATAAGAATTCATTCTTCTTCTGCTGCCTTTCATTTTATAGGTAGTTTTTTATTTTCTTTGTTTTGAAATTGTCTTTTTTAATTGAAATTGAAATGAAATGAAAGGTCACCTTTTGATACTTCTAGCTTTTAACTATTTTTGTTAGTTTAGCTAGTCTAGCTTTAACACTTCAATTTCAGCTTCTTCAGCAAACTCATTCACCACTTGGCGTTTAACACAGCATTTTCACAGGAAATGTGATATTTGGTTACATTTTGTGAAACAAAATGCAGGTGGCACGCTGGAACAGTGGTTAGAGCTGTCACTACTCAGCGAGATGGTTTGATTTCCAACCTGTCTTTGTGGAGTTTACACGTTCTCCCATGCACACACGGGCTTTCTCATGGGGGCTCTGGTTTCCTCACAAACCAAAAACAACTTGTCTCCATGTGTCCCTGTGATGGACTTGCGACCTGTCCAGGGCCCCCGCCCCTCACACAGCAGCTGCTGGATATAGGCGCCAGCTCCCTATGAACCAGAAGCAGCTAAATATAATGGACAGATGGGATTGTGTCTCAGAGGTTTTATAAACCTGATTAAATTTCATACATTTTAATTATTCATCGCTTTCCCAGAAAACCTGCACTCGACACGTTTGTGGTCAGCAGTTCCAGTTAACCGAGTACCGTAGTGTAATCTAAAGATGGGTGACAATGTCTTGTATTTATCTTTTCAAAGTTTTTTTTTATTTTATGCCCTGGAGCTTCTTCAGGTCTGCATGGAATCACAAAAATATCACCAAACATGAAAACACGTCTTTAAGTCTGCTGAGTACAGGTTCACTCTTCTCTGACTCATTGTCACAGACATTACACTTTGTTCTTCTAAATTTACGCTAAAATTAAATGTTAAAGCTGTAAAAGTTCACATTTTTTGCTCTGGAATCAGCAGAGCATACAGGAAGATTAAAACACAAATACACTCTGAAGATTATTTAGACTTTATTAGGTCAAATTAAAAAAAATACTTAATTTTAATTACAAAAACTAATCTGAAGCTTTATTAATGCCAGACACCAAAGGGAAAAGAATAGTGTTTTTGCCTGTGTGCATTTTTGTTTAGTGTTAATAAAATATTTGATGACCCACTGGATAGACTTTAATAAAACTCTTACGCAAATAAATACTGGGTGTACAACTGATTGTTTAGAGTTGATTCAATTCAATATGGCCGCCACAGCAAACTGAACTTAATAAACACACACAAAGAAAGGTTATAACTCAGTCAGTTTTACAAATACAGTTGAACTTTAGCACAAGCTAAACCTCAAAGGTGGCCTGCAATAAGCATTCACTCAATAGCTTTTAATATTTAAAATTAAATGGTGGCTTTTTTATTGCAGTGGGCTTTTTTATTCAGTTAGTCAATAAAAACAAAGTTGTTGTTTTATTTACAAGAAAACAATTATAGTTTTACTATTATTACATGTTTCAATTAATCTAAATGCGTTCTAGTCACTTAAAGACACAAGAGTCTTCCCACCCTTTCTCTTTACATTCCATCGCAGTTGGGAGGGCTCGTTTCGCGTTGAGCTCTCTGATTGGTTAATAAATCTTTCAGTTTGTACAGCTCGCTCTCTGATTGGCTGTAGCCACACCCCGTTAGCCTGGAACGCTCCGTTTGATCTGGGAGGGTCTTCTTCTTCGGCGCTTCTGTAGCAGTAGCGGTCTGTTGGTCTCTCGGTTGTGGTTTTTGATAGGGGGCTCTCCGCCTCGACATTTCCATGGTAACTGAGCTGTCTACGGTTTGATCTGCCGCGAGGGGCCGAGCAGGAACGTGAGAATGGAACTGGAGGAGAAAAACCCGGACCCTAAACACGGTAAGAAAAGCTGCAACTCTCTTTTATCTTTTGTTGTTGTTGTTGTTGTTTTTTTTTTTAGCTTCCGCCCTGAACGGGAGAAGAAATGGAAACAATGACTGCAATGGATGGATGGGTGTGGACCTCATGGGTCTCATGCAGCTCTGGACTAGAGAGCTGCTCCTTGTCCTCATCAGCAATTTTTAGTTTAAATTTATCCGTTTCCTTTTACAAAACACAGAAACAATTGTTGTTGTTTTTTTCTTCATTTAATGTCGCCTCCATTACCATTTAAATTAGTCCAAAGCTAAATCTGGTTCTTAATGGTTTAATGGGATTTTAAAAAGCTGATGAGAGCTTTTTGGAGATGTCTGCCAGGTCTGCCATGCCAGGGTGCCAAGCCTTGGATGATTTTTTATTTTTTTATTTTTTATTTCTGTGCAGGAAACAAGTGTTTATTTGGCTCATTGGTTTCTCCCCTGGGTTTGGAAATGGAAACCATTTGGTGTGTGGATCAGCATATGGTCCTGTCAGCTTCTCGCAGCAACACGAACACATGGACCAAACAGATGTTGGTCTTTTTGGTGACATTTTCAGAGAACCACAAGATTGTTTGCACTTTTTTTTTTTTTTTTTTCATTTTCTGTAGTAGTTTTGTGCTATCTCAAATGTTCAGACCTCAAAATGTTCAGCTCATTTAGATGGGTGCTGTGACTTTTGTTTTTTGTAAGTTTAGTATTTTTCAAAAATATTTAACTTTACTTACAAATGTTTTCCCCATATAAATACTTGAAGATTTGAAAGCTGCAGCAAACAGGCTCTCTTTAGCTACCTTCTGCTTCTTTTGACATTTAGCAAGCCTTTGCTATTAGCTACTTTTAACTTGCCTTTTGTACTTTTAGCTACCTTTCAGCTTATAGTTTTCAATTAGCCTCCTGCACTTTTAACATTAAGCTAGCCTTTTGCCCATTTTGGTTTTCTGTGTTCTCCTATGCCACTTAGCATTTTGCTATGTTTAGCTTTAATTTGATCTAATTTTAGCTAGCTAGCTGTTTTTCTACATTTAATTTTCAACTAACCTTTTGCAACTTTTAGCTAATAGCCAACAATTTAGCTATTAGCTAGCCTTATGATACATTTAGCTTTTATTTAGTCTTTTCTACATTTAGGTTTTTTGAAACCCTTTGCTTTTTTACTTTTAGTTAGTGCTTAGCCACTCTTCCTTTTAAGTTATCATTCTGCTATTTTTACCTAGTCTTTTGCTACTTTTAGTTTTCAGCTAACCTTTTCTTGTTTTTTAGCTTTTACCTCCTTACTAATATCTGCTTCTAGCTAGCCCTTTGATACTTGTAGCTTTCAGCTAGCCATTTTCTACTTTTTTCTTGTAGATACCATTTTGCTACTTTAGCTTTTAGCTAGTGGTTTGTTACTTCTGGCTAGAGTTCTGCTAGTCATAGCTATGACTTTGCCATTTTTGGTTTTTAACTGGCATTTTGTTTCTTTTAGCTTTTAGCCAGCGTTCTGCTTATTTTAAGCTTCAACAGCTCACTTTTTAGCTTCTTCAGCTAATTTCAGTGCCGTCATTCAGGGCTCAGCGGTTACACTGCGTCTTCAGTTCTGTTCATCTGTTTACACATGGAGTGTTATTAATAATTTCAGACTAAGGTGTGAGTCACTGCTGAATCAGTTCAGGTCTGGTCCTCCTGTGTCTGAGCTCATAGTGGCTCTGGAGCCATGAAGTTTTAATAACCAGCCTGAGTCTTGCTGCATGGCACTTAAAGCAAAACACGACCCTTCGGCTGGTATTTCACCAAGCACGCATGTTGCCTCACTGCTAAATTCCATAACGCAAAGAGAAATGTTGAGTTCACATTCAGAAACTTGACTCTTGCATGTATGCTTGTTAGCAAAATATCTCATGAACCACTGTGCTCTTGTGTGATTTCCCCAGAACGAATGATTGGATCCTTCTCTGATCCCGTTACATTCCCCTGAAGTTCTCAATGTGGCACATTTGTTGTAGCTTTTCTGTTGCCACATAAACACCTTTTTCTTGACACCTCTCCCCCCACAAGGGCCAAAAGGGCAAACCCTCAGCCCACTTGTCAAAGACTTTTGTGGTGCAGCTCATTGTTATCCCTCAGTAGTTATCAGCAGAGCTTTGCCTGCGATAAGTCCACAGTTGCTACACATCCGTCTATCTGAGCTGCTGTCTGAGCATGAAGGCAGGCTGCAGCGTGCGCCGCCTGGACCGTGTTCAGCCTTGTCTGCTCAGCCCACACAGCAGACACCAGTCATGAGGCTCCCAGTCAATGTTAAGCCAACAAACACACATTTATTGCCGCACGCGCTACAAGCATACACACAAAAACACGTCTGAATGTTCTGTGACTGTTTGGTGAGAAGATTAGACAAAGTATTTCTGCTCGATCTGAGCTGTGATCACGAGGAGCACAGAATGAGGCGTTTACGGTTTTCTCATTCCAGCACCGCCCTCGAGGCTGAGTGATAGTGATTTTGTCTTTTTGTGTTTGTGGAACCTGTTAGTACCGTTAGCACAATAAGCCATGGATCACTTGAAACTTTCAGAATGTAATCGTTGGATGTACAACTGATTACCTTTTGGAGTCTACCTAAGTCAAGATGGCCACCACAACCATATGACATAAGAAAACACAAAATGGCTATAACTGAGACTTTAACCTGTTAATGGGACGCCATTTTTGAAGCGAAAACATAGCATTTCTGTTTAGGCCTGTCACGATAAACAATAAATCAATGAATCGCATAATAAATGAAAATTATCTACCTGATTTTCATTTATCGGATTTATGGTTTCTTTGTGTCTCTCCTTCTACTAAAGACATTGGATGACAAAGGCTCTACTCTGGTGCTCTTCACTGACCCCTCCCTTTCTCTTTTCTCTTTAAAATCTGTTTTAATCGTCCAAAAAATCATGTTTTTGGATCGTTAAAAGCAGCTAAGCTGAGAAGCTAAGCTTCGAGCTAAGCTAACAAGCTGACCTCAAGGGAAAAACCTCCATCTTGTCGAAGCTCCAAAATTCACAGTTGAAACCCATGCCTTCATGAAAAAAGTTGTTTTTCCTCTTCAAAAAGAAGCTGAGAACTTGTTTACTGATTTTTTTTTTTTTTTTTAAAAGCTTTGTGTGGAAAAATGCTATGCTAAAGAGCTCAAACCACTCAGAGCGTCCGCCAATTTGAGAACCAAAAAAAAAAAAAAAAAAAAAAAGGGAAGGAGAGACAGCCTATGTCATGTCAAGGAGCCTCCCTTCCATTTTTCTTAAATGGACACGCTGCTCGCTCCCTCACTATCCATCCTTCGATTCAAAAAGTTTCATACTGCCATTCAGTGGTCAAAAAAGGTACTACACACAAAAATGTAACATTTCTTCTTAAATTTGACAATAATTACCAATTATTGTCAAATTTCAAACAATATTTATTGCAATAATTTCTGAGACAATTAATCGCCCAGCAAAATTTGTTATCGTGACAGACCTATTTCTGTTGCTCTACATGAGCATGCATCAGGCTATTTCTGTTGCGTTTTGGTTGTTTGTGTACACGACAACAGCAGCTGTTTTTTCTGAAACTGAATCTTTTTGAATTCAGATCAGAGTGGAGGATCTTGGGAAATACCTGGTGGTGTGGTAAAGCATCATGTCTGGTATGAACAGCTGAAGTCAGGAGTTTTTCTGCACCCGTAGATGAACAACAGTAGCAGAGTGCTGTTTGTGCTGCTCACCCTATTTCAACATGTTCCGTGTAGGAGCGATCCAACTGAATCCTCTGTCCAAACAAGCATTCGCCTTTTCACCATTACGGATGTAACCGTTTTCATTATCAAAACTTAAGCGTCTGCATGCACGTGCATCACTTTTTAATATAAAAACCACAGCACCAGCTAGCAGCCTATCATGGAAACTAGAACAGATTCAACAAGCGCAGCATTACTGTGAAAACATGTAATAAATATCGGTAAAATGCCAATGTTTCAAAACATTGTTCACGTGTAATCGAGGCCTTAGTCACTTGTACACATACTAAGCTAAGATTTGGTGTGGTAGTAGCTGAGAGTCATTCACCGCATGCACTATAAGACTTTGCTATATCACTTGAGATCACACATAATGTTATTTAAAAGTTGTAAACAATCCAGCTCCATGATTTCTCAACATAAAACAGTCTGGCATGAGACGTGGCAGGTGATACTGTATGTGTTCCTTCAGGGAATGATGGGTCTTTATTTTTATTATGTAGACCAGTGGCCTCAAAAGTGGCTGAATAAGATTTTTTTAATCCTGTGTAGTGCGTTTACAACTGATTTAGTAGAACAGAAGCTTCCCTGAGCTTGCTCTGTCTTTTTGTTTGATAAAATAATCTTTCCTTTTATCTTTTGATAAAGAAGGGAGTAAGAAGCAAAGGAGTCTTTCTCTTTAGAGTACGCACGCATGCATGCACACACACACACATACACACACATGTACAACCACAGTAGCCACGAAGCCATTAGGTTAGGCAGGGAAGGCTTCATTTGATAACCCCTTAGAGCCCATTAGTGAATCACTTCAGCCATGACATCATCACACTCTTAACACACACACACACCCCTAAAATGTTTTAGTACTCTTATAAATACTAACTACAGCTAAATGTTGACTCATTTAGAGTCAGGGTTTATTTAATTTAGACACTGAAAGATGACTAATAATATATTAAAGATTGAGCATTCTTTGAAGGAGTGCATGTTGCCATGACGGTCAAAGATCTCATGTTAAGGATAAAGTTGTAGCCACTTTGGTCAAACCGTAAAAAATCTTTTTAGTGCTTGCCAAGATCTATCGGCCGTGGCAATCATCTTGAATCAGGCTGACTCAGAAAAGTAATAAATTGTAGATGAACACCCATGTTGCAAGAGTTCCATTAAACTTTGTCCTTTAGTGCGTGAGATATTTTGCTGACGCTCCAGACAATCAAACTCACAAACACGGACAAAATATCGCCTTTTCCCCTCGGCGACGAGCGATAATCAAACCAGGTCACCTAAATTAAAAATGACAAAATTTGGAATACGCGTACGCAGCTAGGTAGACTTAGAGAAATAAAAGCCATTTATTTAATTTGATATTTATACACAACTGGATAAAAAAGCATTTAGAGCAGAAATCTATTTTCTTGCTCTGGAGACAACGGGGCGCCTGTTCCTCTGGTGCTAAATGAGCGGCCTTCCAGTTTCACAGACCGTCCTCCAAATGACAGGCCGATGGGAACAAAACGTAGCTTTCAGAGTTTATCCTCTTCAGTACATTACAGAGGAAATGTTTGCAGAGAAGAAAAGTAGAAGCTTCAACAAACGCTTAGTGTTTCCCGCGGCAGCTAAAACATTAATTAACTCAGCCATCTCTCAGCGTTTCTTTTATTGTTTTGTATTTGTGTTTTCTCAGCTAAAATAGATCCCAGCAGCAGTTAAAACTGAATCAGTGGTTCCCAACCCTGTTCCTTGAGGAACACCATCCTGCATGTTTTAGTTGTTTCTCTGTTCCAACACATCTGATTCAGTGATTTAATTACTTTCTAGTGTTCTGCAGAAGCCTGTAAATCACCCATTTATTAAAATCAGGTGTGTCGACGCAGAGCAATAACGAATACATGCAGGATGGTGTTCCTCAAGGACAAGGATTGGGAACGTCTGAGTTATACCACCTGCTTACTTAAAAATACAGGTAGTCCCCAACTTACGGCGGTCTCGACTTACGGCGATTCGACTTTACGAGCACACTCCCGTTGAAAAGCATTGCTTTGAAGTTATGGCGTTTATGCAAGTTTTTTTCTGTTTAGATTACCGTAATCAGGAGGAAATTGTTCAAGTTCTGCTTGAATGACTTTCATTTCTCTCATTTAAGGGTGTGAGTTTTTGAAGCTGATGTATTTTCTACGTCCTCTGCAGTTTTTGTTTTCATTTGCGCTGAGGTGTTAAAAATAACAGCCCTGTGATGGACTAGAGACCTGCCCAGGGTGTCCCCCTGCCTCTTGCACAGTGACTGCTGGACATGGACACTAGTGCGACCCAGAAAGATGAAACAGATAAAGAATATGAATGAATTGATGTAACAATACCAAGAAATGTCAATAATTTAGTATAGATTTATATAATGTAACACTTTATTTATATACTGTACAAAGTATTCACAAGAACAAGTTGTTGACAAAGACTGACTGGGTAGCTGCCCTTTGGTGACCTGGAAGTGGCCCATGGGCCAACAGTTGAATATCACACATATAGCATATTTTACAGCTCTGGACATTTTTTATTTAGTGATTGTAAAGGTTGTATGCATCCATCTGTTCATCCGTCCATCTATTCATCTATCCATAGTGTATATCTTAGATCCTTATACAGTATACTGTTTCTTTTTATACTTTATATTTTTGCTATTTTTGGGTGTAACTGGGACCCCGAGTACATAATTTTGTTCCACCTCATGTCTTGAACTTGATTTGAACTTGACTTGATACATGCATATGTCATACATCAATCCATCCATCCATCAATTCCATCCGTACATACATACTTACATCTGTCCATCTATCTATCCATCCATACATACATACATACATACATACATACGCCCATCTATCCATCCATCCATTTGTCCATTCGTACATACATACATACATACATACTGTAATGCACACATCCATCCATCCATCCATTCCTACATCCATTCATCCGTCCCATCTGTTCCTCCGTACATGCATACATACATGCATACATACTTTGTACATACAGCTGTCCATCCATCTATCCATCCATCTCCATCCATCCATCCATGCATACATACATACATACATACATACATACATACATACATACATACATACAAACATACATACATACATACATACATAC
>JARVGQ010000547.1:13406069-13418050 GCA_031762355.1 Hypsolebias martinsi | reverse complement strand
GCTCCTTTTCGAACAGAAAACATAAAATTTGAATGTCACTTGGGCATAATTATATTAACTTTTTAATTTAAAAAAAAAATTTTTTTTTTAGTTTGTGTTATCCTATTTTATTTCATTTTCTTTCTTGATTGTCTTTTCTGTCTGTTCAAAATAAAAAATAAATAAATAACATACTTTTAAGCTCTGATAAAAAATACATTTTGCATATGTCATTTTATCTACAAATTTTTTTAAAGCAAAACATCCTGACATCTGCGTGTGAGTGGAGCCCCCTCGTGGTCAGCCACAGTATGTGTTTGGGGTTTGCGCCCACAGATGTATTTGTATATGTCTGTGTGTGTGTTCCTGTCGCCTCGTCAACTTGGGCGGGAGCGAGAAACAGGGGAGTGGAAGGGACAAACTACAAGTACCTACTACCACTCATCTTTTGCTTTATTGTGCGGAGCTGGGAGATAATCAACTAGTTTCACTCGGAAAGAAAATCAAGCCCAAATAAACAACTTCACGTTCAAAACAAGCCCAAAAAACACAACACAAGCCCGAAGTCACTTATAATAAGCAGACTTGGCAACTTTGATGGCCGCTGGGGCCCGCCAAGACAGCCATGCCAAAGTGGTGTGAGCAAATTCATATACCACTTTCATTTTTTGGTATTATTTATTTTTGGTATTTTTGGTGTTTTGAACCACTTTGGCCTGACTGTCTCAGAGGGAGAGGGCGGGCCCTGGAGGAAAGGGCGGGTTCCAGAGGTGAGGATGGGTCCCAGAGGAGAGGGTGGGCCCCAGAGGCCATTTTAGCATCAACAGTTAATTTTTTTTACATGGAGTGTGCTGTTTGTGGGAATCAGTTTTGTTTGGTAACTTCTTGGATTGAGGAAGTCCTTTGGATGAAGGACGAAACGTCTCAGGAAAAAAAAAGAAGGAAAAAAGAAACCGTCCAGACGACCTGACAGAACATTGCTGGAAAACTGAAAGTAGTGTTAGGGTCGTTTTAACTTGTCATATAAAATCAAACTCATATTTGTCACCATCGTCTTCTGTCGCTTACAGTTTGAGATTTTGTAAGCTCTGGTTTGCAGTTTTTGCACAGCGACTGGTTGAGGTTTTCATTAACGCGGCAACCAGGAAGTGACAGATGCTGGTGTGTGGTTACCGCACATGAGCCACTGGCAGCAGCTTTAAAACTTTATTTCATCTTGTTAACACAGTATAGCTACTACATCATAATGTTGGTATTTTTCTCATCTTGATCACTGTAAAGGTTTTGGAAATTTTTGCACACTTTAAATATTTTGTTTTCTTGTTTTCAACTGCCGTCCAGTGTTTCGTGACTGTTTTCTGTGTCCAGATATGTGTGGAGAAGTGTCCTGACAGGTACCTGACTTTGATTAAAGCCAAGTTAGGGACATCTGAAGACAAGGAATACTACTCAAGATACTGCCAGGAGGGTGTAGACTTCAGCAAAGTACTATATTTTTAAATCATGCCTTCTGTCTTTATCGCATTCTTCACAAGCTGAATTTTTACAGTCAAATGCGTATTATGACAGAAACGTTAACTAAAGGCTGCTTTCACCTGATTCAGAGTGCTCCAGACATCCTGAAGGATGGCCTGTGTCCTGCCATGTTGTTTCCCAGCAAAGCTTGTGAGTGGAAAGACTTTTCGCTTGGACTTTTACTTCACGTCTGCAGTTCTTTCAATAAACGTCTTTCCTCCGCAGTCACACGCCGCTGCCTCCCTGCCCTGGAGAAGATTAAAGGTGGGGTGGTCGTGGTGGGCAACGAGACCACCTTTGTTGACGGCAACAATAGAGTCAACGCCTCCGATCTGCTTGAAGCATCAAAGTCAGTCCTTGTCACTGAAACACATTGGCTTAAAACACAAGACTCAACCTGGGATTATTGCAAAATCTTTCAAAAATTACACATAAACACAAATAACAGTTTTTATAATAATGGAGTTAACCTCATCGGTCTGTCCTCGTCACTCTTAGTGTTTTCTAACTAGTTTAAGGCTCTCGTATCACATGAAAGAACTAGGACTAAACAACCTTAGTCTAAGTATAAAAGTGTATTTCTTTACAAACCTACATTATTTACAGATGAAGAATTGAGTTCTGAACCAATAATTCTGGTTATTAATCTGTGAATCATTCAATCAGCTTTATTAACAGAATGAATCGAGTTTGAACTGAAGTGATCTAAAGTTCTTTAGATGATTTTAACATTGAACAGTTTGTGGTTTTACTCAGTAGTTGTGACTAGAAGTAATTAATTATTGGATATTTGTTTCTAACTAGAAAAAAATCATTTTTTGTGAAAATGCAGTGTGGATGATTTTTGCTGAAAGAAGCTGAATAAGGTGAAACCACGCTGAAAAGATTTCATCACTAAACTGTTGATGTGAGCTGAATTACAGCTCATTACAGCTGCTAACAGCTGACATTTGATAAAAGCATTACATTTTCATTCAACCTTTATTTAGACAGGTTAGTCCCACTGAGCCTCGGGATTTACAAGAGAGACCTGATTTGAACAAAAGTGATGACAAATGTGAAGAAAAACCTGAAAAGAGCAGAAATGAGCAGAATAAACTGAAATAAGCAGAGAAAGGCTGAATAGATTAAAAAAAAATCTTTAATTATCAAAAAAGAAAATGAAATGGTAAGAAAAAAACTTATACTGTATTACCAAAGATGTAGCTGAAAAGCTAAAAGGAAAAACAGCTGAAATGTGCAGCAAGGGGCTGGTACGAGCAGAAAATTTTTACCTTTTTCGAAAGAATCATCTAAGTGGGAAATGAGCTTAAAAAAATAGCAGAAAAAGGCTAAAAGTAGCAGAAAAATACCTAAAATGTAGCTGAAAAACATAAAATGTAAAATATAACAAAGAATCTGAAAGGAGCCAAAAAAAGCTAAATCAGAAGAACATAGCTGAAAAATAACAACAAAAAAAAAGCTGAAATCAGCAGTAAAAGGTTTTAAATAGAGCAAAGCTAAATATGTCTAAAAGTAAAACTTGCATAAATATGAAGATTAAAAGGCCATAACAGAAGTGTTCTGAATGAGCTGAACGTTTTGATATATGAATTGCTGCATCAGCACTAAAATTGCAGAACGGGTCACATGCAGCAAAACAACAACCTGACCAGCAGAGCCACAGAACAAATAAAACGGCCACTGTGGCACCTTTTTAGGTATTAGACCAGCATTTTAATCCTTAATTTGTTTTTACTGTGGCTTTCTTTGCCTTTTCAGAAAGAAAAGTTATGAATGAACAGTAAATTTAGCTCTTAACTATGAAATATAAATTTAGCTCTTAACTATGAAATATAAATTTAGCTCTTAACCATGAAATAACACCACGTGATTGGTTAAGACCTTTTTATCACACCATTTCTGTTTCAATGTCTACTTCACCATAAAAGCTCTATAATTTGCTCAATATGCACAGTTGTTTATTACGGTATATGTCTTTAAACTGGTCTCAGTAATATAGAAACCAAATTCAGGATCAAGTATTTTTCTACACAGGTTTAATGACCCTTCTTGGCTTTACTTTTAAAAACTGAGGCCAGTGTTAACCTTTTAAGTACAATTCGTATAAAATAACACCAGAGCCTTGTGAGATATCAACAACTAAACTTTAAAAATAATTTTCTGAGTCTTAAAAACGCTACAGTCAATGACAGAAGGTGCAACTCTCAACGAAACATAAAACAATACGATGTGTTCAAATGGCTTTTGTTGAGGCTGTAGAGCCTTTTATTTTATAACATAATTTTTAGATAAACTTGGTTACTATGCTTACTTTGACACCCAAAGACTGCTATAGATAAATATAATCACATTTTATGCT
Source organism: Hypsolebias martinsi (assembly GCA_031762355.1). Lineage (NCBI taxonomy): Eukaryota > Metazoa > Chordata > Actinopteri > Cyprinodontiformes > Rivulidae > Hypsolebias > Hypsolebias martinsi. The sequence goes on along the minus strand of JARVGQ010000547.1, from coordinate 13,414,194 downwards.
TTAATTTGTGTCTTTACAGTGATAATAATCTACATCACCATCATTTTTCACTTCATTTAAAGCACGTGTCATTTCTTAAAGCCTCTATTAGTTGTGCTCTATTTGTGTTCACCCCAAAGGCGTTTTAAGGCGGTATTTTCTGTTGGAATGAATAATTCAGCCTGCATGTGTATTTATCAGGATGATGGATAGATCTTCCTGTTGTTTTAATCTTGTGAAAGACAGAAAGTCAAGGTCGGCTGTACTGTCAGCCTATATTTGTCGTTTAACATGTTTAACGTGAACACTTCAAATTTATAGTGATTGACCTAAACACAGCAGCGACAAACAACATAAAAAAATGCCAGTTACTGAATATTTTCTTGTTTTATTAGCATCCGAAAACAAGCTTATTAGACAAATACGTGGTCATTTTAAGTTTGTTGGTGCTGCTAGAGATTAAACATTAACTGTTGACTGAAAATGGATTAAATTCAACTCAGAATTTATTTATTTTTACTGAAATACTACTTTCGTAAAAAAGTGTCCCAGTTAGTATAGTTGAACACTTGACAAAAAGCTAAAAGGTAGTTAAAGGAAATAAACTTTAACGATAAATAATTACTGTATTATTTGGACTATAAGGCGCACTTAAAATCCTTTAATTTTCTCAAAAATCGACAGTGAGCCTTATAATCAGGTGTGTTATGTATTAATTCTGGTTGTGCTTACTGACCTCGAACCGATTTTGTGTGGTTATTGTGAATGAGTTGAATAATTTTTGACTTATCTGTTATGTTTCACTTAATGTGCCTTATAATCCGAAAAACACGGTATAATAACCGTGTGCTTTGTTGTTGGTGTGTGATTTGATATATTCTCTGTCTACAGGTTCAGGCCTACAGAGTTACAGTGACAGCTGTAGACCCTAATGCTTATTTTTCATCTTGTTTTATTCTTGTTTTCAGGAAATCAAACGTCGCTTTAGAAGCGCGTCAGGTGGCCATGAGAATCTTTGAGGACTACACTCAGTCCTGGCACTGGATCTTACTGTGAGTCAACCGCCAACTGCTGTACTTCATGTAACGTCTGCTGGACACGGAGCAGAATAACGTCTCGTCTGTTCACCCTCTGCAGGGGTCTGGTGATCGCCATGGTGGTCAGCTTGATCTTCATCGTCCTGCTGCGATACTTGGCGGGCATCATGGTCTGGATCATGGTTGTTCTGGTTATTCTCGTCATTGGATACGGTAAACCACCAGTCTTTCACTATATAGACACTGCTGTTAAAGATTAGCCTTAGTATTTTAACTAAGGTGCACCATTGTTTTCAGGGATTTTCCACTGCTACATGGAGTACGCCGCGCTGAAAGGAGAGCCCGGCGCCGACGTCACCATCCGTGATCTGGGCCTACAGACGGACTTCTCTGTGTACCTGCAGATCAGACAGACCTGGCTGGCCTTCAGTAAGCACAATCTCGATCTCACCGTCACATTTAAACACACATTTGCGTCAAAAATCTTATAATTTTTACTCATTTGCAGTGATTATCTTGGCTATCGTGGAGTTCATCATCATCCTGCTGCTCATCTTCCTCAGGAAAAGAATCCTGATTGCCATCGCTCTCATCAAAGAGGCCAGCAGGTCGGCACGAACTGCGCATTAATTCCAGACTTTTAAATATAAAGAGTTTGTTGTAAACCAGGTGTACTGCAAACTCTTTGGCTTCATGTAATGGTTTAAACGCACAATTACGGTTTGTATAATGGTGGCGGAGGTAGTGAAGCTCACAGCATTAACTGAGGCATTTCTGCCTCGTCAGTCGTCAGTGAACATTAAGGTAAAGAAGACAGGCAAAAACAAATTCAGCTATACTAATAACTTAAAATAGTTACTCCAGTGTATGTTTTGATGCTGCAGAGAGACACGGGGCAATAGTTTACAGTGAAATTCAATATGTAAGCGTGTAAAGTTGGCATCACAAAACCTATTAAAACGCTTTGTGCAAAATTGGTTTAGTGTTAACTGATTATAGCAAATATTAAACTTGTGCAACCAGAAGCTGCAACATATATCTACATACAAAACAAAGCACAACTACCTTTTAATTTAACCATTAAGCATAAAATGTTATGATGACAAAATAAAATGGAGAATTTACCTGCAGTTACCTTCGTACGGATGAACATGTGCCACTTCCTGTTTATTACTGTTGTGTTCAGCTGCTCATGGGGTCAGCTGCCGGCCTTTATCCATCTTTTACATTTTTTCAGACTCCATTTAGGTTTTGGGAATGGAATAAACTGTATTCCACCCTCTAATAATAATGCATAATGCAACAACAGATATTGAGCTAAAGTCTGGTGAGTTAGTAGCCGAGAGTCATCCCCAGCACACGCTCTGAGGGCCATCACGTCTCGTGAGATCTGGCATCACATGATGTCAAAGCACAATATTGTTTATGGGGTTGGAGCAAAACTGCTACAACTGCGTACCTTTTCAATATAAGATTTTAGTTTCAAACTCTGGCACAAAACGTGTTGTGTGATATGCATTCCTTCAATAAATTGATCTACGAAGAATTCTGTAGTTATTAACAAGCAGCAGCAGCTTGCTGTAGCACATCGGGTAAGAATATCTCTGCTTGAATATCTGTAACATGACGATGGTGTAAAAGATGACAACATATAGACTGCATGAAGTGCAATGACATATATACAGCAGTACTTTGCTGTCGTCTCTCACCAGAACTAGCCTTTGCCCCAGTAATCTAATCAAAACCACACCTTAAAAGATTTGAACTACCCCTTTAACATAGCCATAAGTGTGTTTAAAGTCTTTACTTATAAGTTAATGATTGGTAATTACTGAGACACGTGTACATCATGTTTCCACACATCACTTTAGTTAAAGAACCTTCTTTAAAATAACGTGACGTTTCTTTCATCAGAGCGGTCGGCCATGTTATGTCGGCGCTGTTCTACCCTCTGCTGACCTTCGCCCTCCTGGCTGTGGTGATCGCTTACTGGGCCATCACTGCTGTGTATCCTTTCATCAGTCTTTCGTGGTTTCCTGAATGATAGCGGAACTTCGACCGTGACCTTTTCAAAGACAAAACTCCTGAGTTTGACGCCTTGACAGCTCCAAACAGGTTCCTGTCCACGTCTAACGAGCAGATCTACAAAGTGTTCAATAACTCCGACTGCCCGTTCGCTCGGGAAACCTGCGACCCCCAGGTGCGCCTGACAAAGATGCGTTTACTTCAGTTGCTTTTTTTAGATAGAAAACCATCTGTACTGTAACGTGCTCCTTATCCTGTTTCTCCGCAGACATTCAACACCTCGATCATTTCGGCTCAGTGTCCGGACGCCTTGTGCCTGTTTGCTTTTTATGGTGGCGAGACGGTCTACCACAGATACCTCATCGTGTTCCAGTTCTACAACGTCTTCCTCTTCTTCTGGTGTGCCAACTTTGTGACAGCTCTGGGCCAGGTTACTCTGTCGGGGGCGTTTGCATCGTATTACTGGGCTTTTAAAAAGCCGGATGATATCCCAGCTTTCCCCATCTTCTCTGCTCTGGGACGGGCTCTCAGGTATGATTAAACAGATTTTATCCAGATCTTTTTTTAGATTGGCCTCATGTTACACCAAACATAATATTCTCAGTCAAACATGATGATGTAGGCGGCTTGCTTGAAATGGGTGTTTAAATGTGGCAGGATTTAAAAGGGAACAGAAAGGTTAATCTCTCCAAACTGAGCATGTGTTCGTGTCAGCAAGGGTGCGATTTAAAAAAAAAAAAGGATCTCTAATGCTCACATTTGGCTTTTGTTTCTTCCTGGTGCGCAGATACCACACAGGCTCCCTGGCTTTTGGCTCCCTAATCCTGTCTTTGGTCCAGGTCATCCGGGTCTTTCTGGAGTACCTGGATCACAAGTTAAAAGGTAGACTATCTGAAACCATTTCCTTAAAATATAAAAAAAACACGCAGCATTGATCACCTTTCACCTTCTTCCTGCGTTCTCCCCTTGTGTTCTTCAGGCGCTCAGAACAAGTTTGCCAAATTTCTGCTCAGCTGCATGAAGTGCTGCTTCTGGTGTCTGGAGAAATGCATCAAATTCCTGAACAGGAACGCCTACATCATGGTGAGCTGCTGAAACTGGACTCTGCTAACTGAGAGGTGCTCTTTCCAGGGGATTCAAGCGACTTCTTTTCTTCTCCAGATTGCAATTTATGGGAAAAACTTCTGCACTTCAGCCCGAGACGCCTTCTTCCTTCTCATGAGGAACATCGTTAGGTGTGTTTGCACTTGAATTATTTACCAGTGTTGTGTTCTTATTGCTTTAAGCTCATCGCTGTGTCCTCTTCACCACAGAGTGGCTGTTTTAGATAAAGTGACTGACTTCCTGCTGTTCCTTGGGAAGCTCCTCATTGTGGGAATTGTGGGTAAGGGAAGGTATTATTTATAGATGTAAGCATGGGAAGAGCGCCGTGTGGCTTTCTAGATCAATACGTTTCCATTTTGTCTCTCTGCAGGAATTTTCTCTTTCTTCTTCTTCTCTGGGAGAATCAGAGCTGTGGAGAATGCTGCACCATCCCTCAACTATTACTGGGTGCCCATTCTGGTAAGAGCAGCTCCACGAGTGTTCATACCTTTTGGTAGTTTTTCTGCTGTGTTGCATTACTACCTGGAATTTAAATTGGCTTTTTTAGTTAGACTATAAGCAATGCTTCTTAAAAAAACTTATTCAGATTAATAAATGAGGGAAAAGCTTGTTTTAAATCATTCTAAAACTAAACAACAGGGTGTGCATTTGAGGTCTGGGCTTGGACTGGACCGTTCCAGGACATTTCACTGTTTGCCTTTAAACCAGTGGAGTGTCATCATCACGGTCATCGTACTGCTGGAAGGTGAACCTCTGTCCAAGTCTCTGCAGAGGAAAAGCATCCCCACAGCTTGATGCTGCCACCACCATGCTTCACTGCAGGGATGGTGTTCTCATCTTGATGATGGGGGGTAGATTTGACTCAGACCTGATGTTGTCCTTGAGGGTCTAAAACTTGGATCTCTTCTGACACAGCAGCTTCTTCTACATCAGGGATATTCAACTGCAGCCCGTTGGCCACTTCAGTCTGGCCCATTGAGTTGATCATTTTTTATTTTTATTTTTTGGAAGTGGGGGGGTGAGTTTGGGTTTTGTTTATTGCATTTATGATTCAATGCAATAAAACAAATTTAAAAGGCAACAGAACGTTGTAATACTTGGTTTATTTACAAACAGGAGTGCCCACACTTTTTCAGCATGCGAGCTACTTTTAAAATGACCAAGTCAAAGTGATCGACTTACTATAAAGGCCCCATTTACATGAAAACAACCTCTGGAAATGTTAGTGCTTTTTCAATATTTACTGGAGGGTATAAACAAAACATGTGTGGGTTTACACAAAACACAGTACGGTAGTTTTTATATCAGTCAGGTTGCCAGATAAGAAATGATGAACTATAGCAGTGTCGCTTTAAAATGATAGTATTTTGACCTAAACTGTCATATGTGATGAGTAAAGTTATTCCAAGATGAGGTGTGTGTTGTGTTTTTTGTTCATGTGCATAGAAAAGGAGGGGGTAAATAAGACATTTTTATTTTATCTGGCAACCACAATGAATGCTCAGCTGCATTCATTGTGTATGCAGCGTCTGCATGACAGTTACGTCCAAAGTGATGAATACACTAACGTCTCTGCACCCTGGATTTAATTACCGTAGCTCTGCTCCTACGTGCTGATAAAGGGTGAGAAACACAAAAACACTCTGCTCTCTGCCATTTATTAAAACTTTTGTTAGCGCAGAAAAACTTTTGCTCGCAGCTGCCTGTAGTGCACTGCGCATGTGCGACTTTACACTTGAGGAGCATTCCACACCTCCATGTGTGTGGGGTGCGGTTCCTGTAATGAGGGCTTTTGTAGTGTGAATGAACGGTCAAACCGCAGCAGAAAGGCTGCAGTTTTACATCGTGGGCCTCAGACTGGCTGCCCTGTATACCATATCATACCATACCATACCATACCATATCATACCATATCATACCATACCAATTTATTTACAGAGCACTTTAAACAGCAACAAGGCCAACCAAAGTGTATGACAACAAGTGACAAATTTCATAGTGAGGATGACGTCTATCTTATTTTATTTTATTTAATGCCATGCAATCTACTCATAACGCCTTTGCGATTGGCCAGTAGCTCGCGATCGACCTACTGGGCACCCCGATTTACATAATGACTTTAATTGCTGGAGGTTCGGCCCCTGAGCTGCAGTCTTTTATAAACTGTGGCCCCCTGAGCAGTTTTGTTGAATAGCCCTGTTTTACATGATCAAGGAAGACATTTCAAACAGTCCAGCTATATTTATTATTTTCTCCTGCTGCTCTCCCATGAAGCCCAGCTCTGTGCAGCTTATCGTGGTTCAGGGTTATCTTTGCCCTCCTGGATGTTTCTCTGATTGTTTCGATCCTTACCTGGTCCATGCGTTTGGGTGGACGACCCTCTCTTGGCAGGTTTGCTGTGGTGGCATCATCTTTTCTTTTCTTAATAATGGATTTAATGAAGCTCTGTGGTATATTTGGGGTTCTGTTTTTTTTTTTTTTTTAATGAACAAAGTGTGCTCTGTACGTCTCTACACCTTTGTCTCTGACCCATGTGGAGAGTTCCTTGGTCTTCATGATGTGTTTAAACATTTAAATGATTTCAAAACAAGTGTTTCTCCATTTAACGTCATCAATGTGGAGAATTATTACTTAAAAAAAAAATCCAGATAAATTTCAGTTTATAATGCAACAAAACAGAATTTTTACCAAGAGGAATAAATAGTTTGCAGTGTACTGAATCAGACGTTATTCTGTATTTAGAGTTCTGGTGTTGACTTTTGGTGACTTCCTCCTCTCAGACAGTGGTGGTGGGAGCCTACCTGATTGCCCATGGCTTCTTCAGCGTGTACGCCATGTGCGTGGACACCCTGTTCCTGTGTTTCTGTGAGTCATTTTTCATTCGCTTGAACCGGATCTCCTGTTACTGTTTGCAAGAACTCACCTCTGTCTGACGCTGAGCTGCTGGTTGTCTCTGCTTCTTGCCCAAAGTTCTGACTTTTCTTCTCTTTGTCTCATTTCTCCCTTTCATTTCACTTTTCTTTTATTTTCCCATGTTTCTTTGCTTTTGCCATTAACCCAATCAAAATAAAATGAAAAAAAAAAAAAACTTGCACACGCCGGACTAAAGGTGAAGACTTGGAAAGGAACGACGGCTCATCTGAGAGGCCTTACTTCATGTCTCCCGAGCTGCACGAGATCCTCTCCAAAGCGCAGAAAGTGGAGGACCTGTGCGACGGCGCAGAGCCGGCGGACGCTCTGAAGCCAGAGGGGGAGGTCAAGTTGGAGGAGGAAACGCCTCTTCAGCAGCAACAGGACGGAGAGGTCCAGCTGAAACAGGAGGCGGTGCTCAAGCAGGACAACGAGGAGAAACAGCCACTGCAGTCCAAAACGGACGATGAAGAGTCAAGAGAGGAGGAGACGGAGGAACAGAACGTCAGTCAGGGAGGTGAGACCGAGACGAAGGAGGAGCCAGACACGAAAGAAGCGTCAGGAAAGCAGGAGTTGAAAACGGAGGAGGTGTCTGCTGCAGCTGGGGAGGTGGAGAAAGAGAAGATGGGGGAAAAGGAAGAAGAAAAACCAGAGTCTAAGGATGACGTCCCATCTGCACCACAGGAGTAGATGTTTCTAAACAAATGAGGCTCGGTAAACATCGTAAAGCATTTAAAGAATGAAAGATGTGTACTTACAGCTCTGTGATTTGGACCTATTAAATGTCAAAAGCTTCAAGCTCAAAACTTCAGACGGTTTTGCACGTGTAGGTGGGTTAACGTAAACCTGGAGAAGGTTGCTTTCAGAGGACAGGTGGTATCTCACTGTTGGAGACTAGCTGGCAACTCAGAGTTAAAGGAAAACATGAATCGTTTGTTGCGGTTTCTGAACTCTTTGAGTGATTTTTTGAGGCTGTGTTTCTGAAAATCACGGCTAGGCCTGTCACAATAACAAATTTTGCTGGGCGATTAATTGTCTCAGAAATTATTGCGATAAATGATAATATTGTT
>JARVGQ010000547.1:13373466-13387180 GCA_031762355.1 Hypsolebias martinsi | reverse complement strand
TAGATATCAGCTCTCTGCTCCACACAGAGGGCTGTGGTAGCTCAGTGGTCTGTGGTTGTGTCAGGAAGGGCATCCAGAGTAAAAACAATTGCCAAGTCTTTGTGCGACTAGTTCACTGTGGTGACCCCTAACGCAGGGAGAAGCTGAAAGAAGGAAAAAAAAAATTAAAAATTAAAAAAAAAATATATATATATATATACACATACACATACACACATATACAACAGCGCCTTTTATATCGGAGTTATTTTGATGGGATGACCAACGTCCAATGTTACATTTTATCGATAATATCAGCAGATACCATGCCGATAATATCGTGCATCCCTAATAATAATAATAGACCTAAATCAAGGGGGTCAAAAATTAGTTTATCACCTTTTTTATAAGTCCAAAGTCAATGTTAGGGATGCACAATATCGTCATGATATCAGTATCAACCAATATTAGCGTTAAAATTCAATTTCGGACATCAGCCATTCCATTAAAACAACTTGCCGATATAAAAGGCGCTGTGCAACGTGATGATGTCACATGCGCCTACCCAATCTCACAGCTGAGAGGAAAATTCAAAATGTCGGCAGTGTAGAAGTTTTATTTCTCGTTGGTGAGGATGTCGGATTCCGAAGATTCATGGACTAAATTGAGCCTCACTACATCGTCTGCAGTCTGAGATATTTTTCCTTTGTAACATTATCAGAGTTACAAGCTGTCATTTCCAACGTCATTGAGAAGCTAATAGCCGATAGCACGACTTGCTGGGTGAGTTTTACCAGACATTTATACATTCTGTTAGCCCCGTTTGCATGATTAGTCTTACGGCATAATGGATAAAAACGTTGAACTTAAAAAGTCTGTCCTTCATGCACAGGAGTGCAGAGGATCCCACACTGCAGCTGGAACCTGGAAGAAGCATCTACAAGTGAGAAAGCATCGCAAGTGACTAATGCTAATAAATAACATTTAACACTTTTCATTTAATACAAGTTAAAGTGCTATGCATATCATATGGATGTTACTGAATATATGTCACCAGCTCTTACAGCTGTTGCACAGTTTTTGTAGCAAATAAGCCTAATAAGAGGCTTTGTTCTGGCAAAGGAACATATATAAAATATTGTTATCGGCATCGGTTATTGGCCTAATAAATTTCAACATATCGGCATATCAGATATCGGCCAAAAATCCAATATCGTACATCCCTAGTTAATGCCATACAATGTGTCCACACAAAGCAGTTTGATGTCTATTATTGATTAATAAAATAACTGTTAATAACCATAATGTACTGGTGATAAATATTTTTGAATAGCAAATTGCAACAAAGTGCGAGAAAAACGTACTGCTAACTTAAAAAAAATATCTCAATTCCAGCACATTTTATTATATACTATAAACTTTTATGTCTTTTAAAACTGATCAAAACGCTTCAAACAATTTATTCAATCTTAAAATTGATCTAATTATAAAGCAATGCATAAAATGAGTGATTAAATTCAAGACTTTATTTACCTATTAGACACTTTGTAGAGAAGTATCATATACGTTTGAGCTACTGTATTTGTGCTGTCAGCAGGAAAAGATTTCCTGAGAGACAGACTCATTGCTCTGTGACCAAAAGGTTATTACTCTAAATGTTTCACCCTTCAAAAAAAATGAAAATGAGGCAATTAATCACTCATTGGCTCTCAGAGAAGTAAATTATGGAAGCGCAGCTGCACCTAGTTTTCTTTTATGTATTGGATTAAAAGTCTGAAAGTGACTTACAATGAAGCACAAAGATTCTCTTCAAATGAAAACATTCATGTTACTTAAGTCATCAGAGTTTCACTTGTGCTCAATTATTTTTACAAGTCAGTCACAGAAAGCCATTGTTTGATAAAATATATATTTTTCTTGTTATAAATGAACTCTGGGTGAAAATGCTCTTCATGGAATAAACATGTCAGCTGATACCTATCCATCAGTGACAATATGATGCAGACACATTTTTAATATCTAAATTTCTAAGAGATGAAAAGAAGAAGACAGCAGCTCTGTAGGCCTAACAGTGTTGATGGGTAAAGAAACAGAGAAATGTGGGAGAGAGAGGGGTAAAAAAAAAAAAAGCTTTGCAAGAGAAACTCAGAGAACCAATAGACCTGAGAGAAATTTAATAAGTGCAGCATTATTCCACAACATTGCACATCCTCAGCAGCAAAGCCACAACAGCACACCCCGCGAGGCAGTGCCTCACTTTTAACAGCAAGTCTGCATTCAAGACATTTTAAACCCACTACACTAATTTAAACCATCTCACGGTTCAGATCAACAGACAGCGTCCTCTACAGTTTCCTGAAAAAGCCTCACACACATGCATGCGAGCACAGTTGAAAACTCCACACACTGGCGCTTTGAAAGCATTTCTAATTTGTGCAACAGTATGGACGTTTGAGATAAAAACTCAAAGACGAGAGGTAGACCCTTAAAATGTAAAGGAATGATACTTCAGAGACACAAATACTGAATTTCAAAGTTGACCATTTTCAAGCAAAGTTGTTACGCAATGCTTTATGCTTCGCACATTTTTACCACTGCCACACGAATACTGTGGCCATCTTGAACTGAGTTCCAAAAATTAATAATAACTAAATCCAATGATTGTTTTCTGGGTTTTATCAAGACTGTCCAGTGGTTTATCAGATATTTGGCTAATGCTACAGACAAACACATACACAGGCAAATACATGATTGTCCTTTTGCTTTCAGCAGTTAGCCAAAACTATATGAAATAATCATGTACAAAGCAATCTAACCAACTTGTCTTAATAAGTTTGAATTATTCAACATAAAAAAATAGCAGCGCTTAAGAACATTTGCTCCTCATAATAAGACTGCCAGTGTGAATGTGTATGTTTATGCAACAAGTAGACTAACATCTAGTTTAGTTTATTGTTTATTTGTCATATGCAGGTCAACACAAGGTCAACCATACAATGAAATGCTCAGGATGAGAAGAATCGTCATCTACAGTTGATACTTTCACACAGTACACAAAATAACACGCTTGTAGTTTAGTTACATTACAAGAGTGCACATGCTAACATGCATTAACAGACATTTAAAGAAATAAATACAGGTAGTCCTCGGGTTACAACGGTCTCAGGTTACGACGTTTCGAGGTTATGACGCATCTCCCTTATTCACGTTACGTGGTTACGTCGGTTTTACGTCGGTTTTACGTCGGTTTTACGTCGGTTTTACGTTGGTTTTACGTAACGCGGCGGCACAGTGGCGGAAAAATACAGTACACGTTGCAGCGGCGGAGGAATACAGTACTGTACAGGTACTACTGTACGGTGGAGGACGGCGTCACTAGCATCCCAGTAGGCCATTAGCCCTTCATCATGGCTCCCAAATGCAAGGAGGACTCTTCTGACGGCAGTGCATCAAGGAAAAGGAAGGCCGTCACCATGGACTTACTTCAAAAATCGGTTTACGCGCTTAGTAAAACAGGTACGTCACACGTATTTACGTACGTTCTGACAAGTCAAAAATGGGTTTACGACGACGCTTAGGAATGGATCTACGTCGTAAGTCGAGGACTACCTGTACTAAAAACAGGAAACATCTGCATTGCTTTTTGCATTGAACTTAACAGTTGTTTAAAATCCCCTTTGGGAGATCAGGGTCGAGAGCTTCAGATGGTTTAGCAAGATTTTCTCCCCCAGGTTACAGGAGCAGAGTAGGAGAAGGTCCTTTTGCCAAATTCGATCGACACTGAGGGGACACTGCAGGAAATTATGTCTTGGGAGTGCACACTGTAGCTGCACTGTCCAAGTGACATGTAGAAGGACATATATGAAGGCAGCGAACCAAGGAGTGATTTAAAGATGAAAATGTACCAGTGAGAGAGTATGCATGAAGTTAATGATGACCAGTTGACCAATGAGTACAGGGTGCAGTGATGGGTAGTTACAGTCTGTTATGAATCTTAGCACACCGTGACAGAGAGCATCCAACATTTGTAAGGTGCTTGTAGGAGCATTCATGTATATAATGTCACTGTGGTTAATGGAGGGAAGGAAAGTCGCAGTTACAAGGTGTTTTCTAGCGTTCAGAGTTAGACAGAATCTACTGTATTTCTGAAAAAGAAACCCAGTTTTACTTTCAATATCTTTACCAAGTTTTCAACATGAGACTTAAAAGACAGATGTGCATCAACCAAGATTCCCAAGTATTTGTAAAAATCAACAAACTCAATAGGGACACAGTTCAAGGAAGGACTGCTGGTACCTACTTCCTTTTTGAAAACGACATCCCTTTGGTTTTATCAACATTTAGCACAAATTTGAGACAGAACATATCTGACTGAATGAAGTCGAATACAGACTAAAAACTGAAAAACATTAGAAACTGTTTTAGCACAACAGTAAACAACTGTGTCGTTGGCATAGAAATGTAAGGATGTATCAGGAATGATCTCACCTACATGAGCATGGACTTTGTTGGTTTTGAACCAGTTTGACTGTTGACGAGGAAGAGGACCGGCACTGGATGAGGGGGCATGCCAAAGAGACCATCTGAGCACCAACATAACTGGTTTGTTCCACTTTGGAGTAAGCTGTTGGGGGAAGAATCAGTTTTGTTTTGTGATTCCTTGACTCATGAAGCCTTCTGGATGGAAGGTGAAACGTTTCAGCCCAACAAAATAAAAGAAAAGAAACTGTCCAGATGACCTGACTGAAAATTGTTGGATTGTATGCCTGGATTATTGAGCATGGGCTCTGTTGATTACTTATGTAGATTATGAAGAGGATGGGTCCTAAGACTGAACCTTGTGGTACACCATTGGTGACATTTAAATAGCTGGAAGAAGTACAGTTATGTTGAATAAATTGCCTCCAATCTGAGCTAACTGTAGAACCAACCAATAGCGAGGTCTTGGAAACCAATTTCTTAGAATTTATGGCATAAGATATCATGGTCTGCAGTAACCAAAAGCTTTAGACAGGTCTATGGTAAATTAAGATTAAGAGCCTACATTTCATGCTGGTGAACCACAATGATCTGTGAAACAACTTCATATCTGCAATCCCATTTTTACATCCATTTTTTACACTGAAGAGGGAAAAATGTGAGCAACTGTAAAATACCTTCTTCAAAATTCATTGTTAATGGCGTTTTTAATGCCACGTATAAAGACTGACTTTATACAAGGTGTGCTGTGTGTGTGTGTGTGTGGGGGGGGGGGTGGTGGATGTTGATAAGATTAAAAGAAAATATTCTTCAAAAAGTAACCAAACTTTAGTGTTAGTCCTACACTAAGCCTACTGGGTCTTGATATTCTTGCCAAGACAATAAACAGTGCAACTTGCTGATGTTCTTGTAAGATGGACTTTTTGGCATGGAACACTCATTCACAAAGCAAATCTGCAAGAGAGAACTCCTCGTAAGCCCTCCTACTGCATCACACGTCACACAGAAGGTTGCTCTCAGAGCGTGGATGTCTATTTTCATTTGATAATGGAGGAGTTGGAGAAGGAATATCTGGTATTTCTGTAGTTAACTGAGGAGAAGTGCCACTTTGTGAATTTGTCATGAAGATATCACTACTGTTTCCAACAGATGGTGCGGGAACGTGTCTTGATGATGCCCGCGAGTGGTGTGCTCTGTCCCAGACCGCACAGCTACAAAGACCCTCCTGTGTACCTGCACTTCATCATCCACATACAAAGTGCCCTATCACCATCCACAAGTTCTTTGACTATCTTCATAGTTTTTGCTAGAACAGTTGTAAAGATGGCTGTACTTACCCGCTTCCCCTTGGGGTTTGAAATCCCAAGCTGTAGTCCTTGAAATAATCCACAATGAAAATGATGCCATGAAAATATTACAGCAAACTGAAAACGAACTACAGAACATTAGATTCCACAATGTGCAAGATAAAATATTTAATTGATACATTTGACCCCATTTGGCATTTTACTTTAAGAATTCTTGATAATAACGCCAAACATAACATGTAAAGCTAAACATTCAACATTTTTGTTCCAGTTATTTGTATTTAACTGTAAAAAAAATTCATGCATGAGGTTGTTTTTTTTGTTTGTTTATTTGTTTTTTTTTTGTTTTTTTTTTTGCTACATTTTCAGCGAGTCTTGAAAAAAACAGTTTTTAAAGGGGCTTTCCCTGTGCTACAAGTGAGGTTAGGCTTTCTTTTTGGACTCAAAAATGTTGGAAAATGGCAAGAACAGCTAAATTTTAAGCTGCAGTCTCACTAAATCTGACTTTACCACCATTTTTATGAATATCACATCCTATTTTTATGTGCACGGTTTGCAAAACCTTATTCTTGGCTGTGCACATTATTTTGTTGCCAACCTTATGAGTTAGTCTGCTGGAACACACTTCTGGAATGAACCTGCTGATTTAAACTGAGGGTGGGAGCTTCCATCAATTATTATTGATCTTCACTGTGGTGTTTTGATTCAGAATTTTGCTATATTTTCTGTTAAAGGTGAGTCAACTAGATGCTCTTGGAACAGGATGGAAATGGTTGGAGATGCCTATTTTGAGAGAAAGGTTGCAGAAATTTGTTCAAAATTTAAGAGACAAGACTACATGTCTTTATTCATATCAATTCATTTGATTTATATAGCGCCAAGTCACGACAGATGTCATCTCAGGACACTGAATAGAAACATTCATATACATAAAACGTAAGTTAATAACACTATTTATCTGAGGCGCAGACTGCTTTGAGTTTAATTTCATCACAGACTCTCATCTTGAGCAAGCATGAAGGTGACAGTGGAAAGGAAAAACTCCCTCATGAGGAAGAAAACTTTAGCAGAACTAGGTTCAGTACAAGCGGCCATCTGCTTCGACCAGCTGGGTTTGAGAGGAAAAGGAAGGAGGAACAGATACACAATGGCAGGTCGAGAATCACATGTTAAGATGGAAATAATGTCAAATGAAAACTATTCAATTTTAACAATTCATTTAAGGAAATGAGGTCAATTTGTCTTCTAGTAGTCTAAATCTATAGCAGCATAACAAGCCAACCCTAACTATAGGGTTTATCAAAAAAGGAAAGTCTTAAGCCCAGTCTTCAAACTGGACAATGTGTCAGCCTCATGGACAGAAACTGGAAGTTGGTTCAACAAGAGAGGAGTCTGATAACTGAAAGATCTTCCTCACATTCTGCTTTTGGAAACTGGGAACCACAAGTAAGCCTGAAGTCTGAGTCTACAGTGGTGTAGTCTACATTTTTGTAGTGGGTATACTGTGCTTAGAAACCAAAGCACACCAGTACAATGTAATCATCAATTTATTTTGATTTTTAAGCATACAGGCAGTCCTTGACTTACAAACGGGTTCCGGACCTAAGGACCGTTCGTACCTTGATTTTGCCGTAACTCGGAGCGCCGGCCACATGGCGCCATAAGTCCGGATTTTCGGCCGTAACTCGAAACTGAAACCACATGGCAGCCGTAACGTCTTTTTAAACACGTTTTTTTCAATGTAAAACAACAACAGCATACTTAGAACGCCGTTTTAATGTGTTTCCAAGCAGTTAGCTAACAAAATACCCTCAAAAAAAAAACGGGAAAAAAAAAACATAAAATGCTGCATAAAAAAGCCAACGTGAGGTGTGATGACGTCACTGGGGCGGCGCCGTAAGTCTGAGTTGCCGTAAGTCGATGGCGCCGTAACTCGGGGACAACCTGTTACCATGTCACATATTTGGTTAAAAAATACCACAGCATTGATGCATTTTTGTGAGAGCCCTCTGATTCACCAGATAAATTTCAAAACAAAAGGTAAAAATTAAAGCCAGGCTACTGGTAGCTAATGAGTTAGCTCAGGCTAAAGCAGATTTTATTTATTTTTATTGTTAAAGAGAATCTATTTTCTGATAAATAACCTGGTGTGAAAAGCACGAACCTGTGCATGGGCTGGATCTCAAGTCAACGAGCACTTGATGACTCACTTTTTGAATCACATACTATTTGCTCCAGTTGCCTTCACTCAATAATTTTATAATCTTAGCTGCTGATTGTGCTGCTGTTTCAACGTAATGTGTTTATTGTTTTTATGATGTTAGAGCGTAGTGTACTTTTAGTTGATATTTTTCTTAGTTCATATTTTAGATCTTATTGCTGTTTTTCTTTTACATTTTATTGTTGGATGTAACTGGGACCCTGTGCATATAATTTCATTCCACCACATGTGGTACATGTGGTGGAATGACAATAAAAGAATCTCTGAATCTCTGATTGTTTGATTGATTATGAAGCATTCACACTATTGTGATCCGTTTTTCTTCCGTACGTTTTTCAGCATCTTTCTCATTCAACAATCTTTGTGCTGTTTCATCATAAATCAAAATGTTCAGCTCTTTCAGGACAATCCTGCTGTGACTTTTGGTATTGGTGCAACTTTAGCTTTTTAAAATATTTATCCTTTTCTGACAGATTTTCCTCATAGAAAATGAACTGAGCTCATTTTATCTCCTTCAAATCTTTAAACTGTTCACAACCTTTTACTGCACCTTTCACATTTTGTTCTGCTTCAGCTTCTTTGTGCAAATTTAAACATTTTTCAGCTACTTTTAGCTACTTTGAGCTGTTTTGTGATCCTTTAGGTTCATTCTGCTAACTGCTACTTTTTTTTTTTTTTTTGCTTCTTCTAGCATCTTTCTGCTAATTTCAGCTTATGCTCCTTTCAGCCTAGTTTCAGCTATGTCCGCCACTTAGCTGTTTTATTGTGGCTTTTCAGCTAATTTCAGTTTTTGCACTCATTTAAGCTTTTTTCAGCCTAATTCAGCAAAAATGTGCTTGCTCCACTTTCTTCTGCTAAATTATACTTCTTTCTGCTTTTTAGCTTCTTTTCAGCTGTTTACTAATTTCAGCTTTTTTTCCCAGATAATTTCCACTTTTTTGTGCTCATTTTTGGTTCTTTCATCCTAATTGGGCAAATGTGTTCTTTCTGCCTTTTTTTTTTCTGCTAATTTAAGCCTGTTCTACCTTCTCAGCTACGTTTTTTTAGCTAATTTCAGCTGTTTTCAGCCAAATTCAAGTTTTTCATGGTGATTTACCAGTATGCTACTTTCAGCCTAATTCTTTCTGCTCATTTCAGCTTGTTATGCTCATTTAAGCTTATTTCAGCTAGTTTGAGCTTTTTCTGCTATTTCAGCTACTTTTTAGCTGCCTTTTTGTGCTAAAATTAGCTTTTTCAGCTAATTCCACCCCCCCCCCCCCTCATTTCAGCTCATTCCACTTTCTTCTGGTAGTTTAAGCTTATTACTGCCTTTTCAGCTAATTTCAGCTATTCTTTTGCTAATTTCTATTTTTTTACCTAATTTCCTAATTATTGTGCTCTTTTATACTTATTTAAACCTAATAGCGCAAAAATGTGTTCTTTCTGCTTTCTTCTGCTAACTTAGGCTTGTTCTTTCATTTCAGCTGCATGCTTTTAGCTAATTTCAGCTGTTTTTCAGCAAATTCTTCAGCAATAAGCATTCACTCTGCTTTTTTTGCAGGACATGTAACTTCTCTAGTTTTTTGTTTTTTGTCCTACCGGATGTTTCTTTTTTTTTTTTTTAATTGCCGTCACAAAGTTAAACAACTGTAGCAGTTTTATTCTGTGTAACTGGTCAGGATTTATTTGTGGTAATCATCTTGAATCACCTGCAGAGCAATAAAGAGCCGGATCCTGTTGTAAAACTGTAGCCAGGTTCCTTTAAACTGGACAGCGCGGTGCCGGGCTGGAGCTTTACTGCGTTTACCTTTTCAGAGGTAATCATTAGTGCCAGAGGAAGGCGTGTCGGTGTTTACTCCCGGCACCGAGGCCACGAGGTCTCTGCTGGGACTCGGAGTGTTGCAGGACATTTCCACAGGATTTCTGTTTGCAGGATGCGTTCTGTCACCGCTCAGGCTCCTCGTTGTTCCTCTTTGACGCAACGACGATGCTTTGAGTTGCGCTTGAGCTGACATGTTTCCCGTTTCCTCCACAGAGAGGAATCTGTCACCAACGTGGACAACGTCGTCGGCTCTCGCAGGTGAGTTTCGTCCAGCTTGGATGGAGCGCTTCGCCGTTCTGCCTGTTCGAACGTTAACTGCACCGCCTGTTTGTCTCCTCCTCAGCCCCCTGCTCCCAGTGGTCCGCCTGTGGCTGGAGGAGTACAGCGAGGACTTCCAGGAGCCCCCCCAGTACCCGACCCTCCGGCTCCTGTGCGCCCAGCTGCGCCGCCGTCTCTGCCTCAGACGCTTGGCTCAAACTGCCGAAGCCTTGCTCAAGAGGCTCCAGGCACAAGGTACGCTCAGAAAGACCCAAAATAAAACTTGAAGGCTAAAGTCACTTAGCTCCGGCGGCCATCTTGAATGTGGCTGACTCCTAATGATGTTGGTTTTTAGATGTGAGCTGAGCAACATGTCTTGATTTGACAGATCGCAGCCTGTCGGCGTCAGGACGCGAGTCGTTACAGGACAGTGATCAGGGGGACGGAGGAGAAACCTCCACGAAACGCGACTTTTACGACTTCATGCACTTTTCTGCGAGAGAGGTGGCGGAGCAGCTGACCAGGCTGGACGCTGTAGGTTTACAAACATTTTAGCAGTTCAGTGACACATAAATGGATTCACCCCCTAAATCCTTATCTTTCCTTCTTCGTCTTCTTCTTTTGTAGGAGCTCTTTGTCAAAGTGGTGCCCTTCCAGTGCCTGGGCTGCGTCTGGTCTCAGCGTGACAAGAAAGAAAACCGAAAGCTGGCCCCGACTGTCCGAGCCACTATTTCCCAGTTTAACGCGGTCACCAACCGCGTCATCACCTCCCTGCTCTGCTCCTCTTCCCCCAGCCCTTCTACTTCCTCCCCCATCTCATCACCCTCCTCTGCCTCCACCTTCCTCTTCCCCTCGTCCGCCCCGGGCTCACCTCGCTGCTCGCTCGCCAGCCCGGCTCACAGAGCGCGCGTCATCGAGAGGTGGATCGCCATCGCACAGGTCAGCATCGTAGGAAGTAGAGCACGTTAGGTTGTCAGCAGGAAGCGGGTGACAGCTGTGTGCGTGTCCACAGGAGTGCAGGCAGCTGAAGAACTTCTCCTCTCTGCGAGCGATCCTGTCGGCGCTGCAGTCAAATGCCGTGTATCGCCTCAAGAGGACCTGGGCGGCCGTGAGCAGGTTGGCAAACGTCTTCAGAGCACTTCAGGGTTGTTTTAGCCTTTCAAATCGAGTTAAAACACAACTTGACGTTTAGGTAACTAGATAGATCTCATTTCCTGTGAAAACACAATGTGAATGCTTATTGCTGAAGAACTTGCTGAAAAACAGCTGAAATGAGCTCAAAACAGGCTGAAATGTAGCTGAAATGGAAGAACTAGCCTAAGTTGGCAGAAGAAAGCAAAGAACATATTTTCTGAATGTGGTTCAAATAATCAGAAATGAGCACAAAAATGAGTAAATTGGGTAAAAATGCTGAAATCAGCAAATAGTAGCTGAAAAGGCAGGAAGAAGCTTAAATTACCAGAATAAAGTGGAGAGAGCACAACTGGGTCCAATTTAGCTAAAAAAAAAAAAAAAAGTGGGGCAGAAATTAGCACCATCCATCCATCTATCCATTATCTTGTACCCGCTTCTTCCATTTTGGTCACAGGGGTCGCCGGTGCCTATGTCCAGCAATCACTGTGCGAGGGGCGGGGTGCACCCTGGACGGGTCGCAAGTCCATCACAGAGACAAACAACCATTCATTCGCACCTAGGGACAATTAAGAGTTACCAATCATCTAACATGCATGTTTTAGTCTGTGGGAGGAAACTGGAGTACCTGGAGAAAACCCACGCATGCACAGAGAGAGTATGCAAACTCCTCCCAGAAAGGCCCCCGGACCAGGAGTTGAATCGGCAACCTTCTCGCTGAGAGGCAGCAGCTCTACCAGTTGCGCCACCGTGCTGCTGAGGAATTGGCACCAAAAAGTGGAAATTATCTGAAAAAAGGAAAAAAATAAAATAAAATAAAATAAAAAAACAGAAGTACAGTATGTAAGTTAAAAAAAAAAAGGCTGAATAGTAGCTTAAAAAGGTAGAAAGAAGCAAATTACCAGAAGAAAGTGGAGAAAGCACAATAATGTCCATATAGGCTGAAAGAATCAGAAATGAGCACAAAAAGAAATTATCTGAAAAAAGCAGAAATATGGAGAGAGGGGGAAAAAAAACAGCTTAATAGTAGCTAAAAATGCTGAAAGAAGCTAAAATTACCAGAAGGAAGTTGCGAGAGCACATTTTTGCTTAATTAAGCTAAAAAAAGTTTAAATGGATGCAAAAAATGTGGAATTAGCCAAAAAAGCTAAAATTAGCACACTAACAGTAGCTGAAATAGCAGCCAAAGCTGAAACTTGCATAAGCTGAAATTGACAGATGTTACAAGAAGCAGAAAAATGGTGTCATTAGTAGAAATAACCTAAAAGGAGCACAAAACAGCTGAAGATACAGCTGAAATTAGCTGAAAAAAGTTTAAACTTGTACAAGGAAGCTGAAAGAAGTTGAACCAGAACAAACTGAAAAGGTTTTAAACAGATCTGAATATTTGAAGGATGAAAAATGAGCTCAATTCATGTTTTATGATTTAAAAAAAAAAATGGCAGAAAAGGCTAAATATTTCAAAAAGCTAAAGTTGCATCAATACCAAAAGTCATAGCAGGATTGTCCTGAACGAGCTGAACGTTTTAATTTATGATTTGTTGAAACGGCACAAAAACCGTGGAACGAGAAAGATGCTGAAAAACGTACGGAAGATAAACGGATCGCAATAGAGTGAATGCTTCGTAAACGTTCACACTATTAAAGGAAGGGGAGCAGTCTTGATAAACTGATTTGCGTTTGGTTTCAGAGAGAGCACGAACATCTTCGACCACCTGTGTGAGACGTTTCCCGATGAGAACTGTGTGCTGAGCAGCAGAGAGATCCTAGTGGAGGTAACTACTGTTCTCTACCCCCATAAACACGCAGGGCAGCAACAAAACCGACACCTGAGACCTATTATTCAGTTTTAGTCGTCATAAGATCCAGCTCTTACAGGTTTCAGCTCGGGGCCTACTTTTTATATTTGTCTAAAATGAAAACGAGCGCAAAGATTACTTTACTGAAGAGGATGAATAACAGCTGCAGTGTGATGGCACAGGTTTCAGTAAAACTGCTTGTGTTTGACAAAGACAGAGCAGACTGTCCTAACAGTGACCGCAAAGCCCTTTGAAAGCTGTACAAAGTGTCCCTGAATGCCTCACTGCTACACCTTCTGTCACAACTCTGTAACTTAACTCCTGTATGTATTTTTTCTACTTGTCGCAGTGGTTTTAGTTTCCCCTGAAACATCTTCACCTCCCAGAATAAGACTTAAAGTGTTCTCAAACTCTTAATATGAGCCTCTCATTTGTAGGTGAAAACATTTTTTATTTGCTTCGTTACATTCCAGCTGTTTGGCTGGTTGTAATTTTAGCCAAAACGAGTTGAAATTTTTTTAAGTACCGTATTTTTCGGACTAAAAGACGCACCGGATTATAAGGCACATTAAACGAAACAAGTTCATTTTGGCAGATTTTTGAGCACCATGTACCGCATTATTATTAGACCTTTATTTATACAGGCTAGTTTACATAGAACATACAGGCAGATGAGAAAAAGAGAACAAGGGTGGAGGCACCAAAAAAAAAAAATCATGTCTCACACCATTTAATATGC
>JARVGQ010000547.1:13357061-13373366 GCA_031762355.1 Hypsolebias martinsi | reverse complement strand
AAACAACAACAGCATACTTAGAACGCCGTTTTAATGTGTTTCCAAGCAGTTAGCTAACAAAATACCCTCAAAAAATTTGAAAAAACAAAATGCTGCATAAAAAAGACAACGTAAGGTGTGATGACGTCACTGGGGGCGTTGCCGTAAGTCGATGGCGCCGTAAGTCGGGGACTGCCTGTACATATATATATGTGTATATAAATTGTCTACCCTATGGATTTGGCCTTTTAGCTCATTAAATCTTTAGCTTCACTGTGGTTGGGGCAGATAATAGTATTAGAATGGAATGTAGTCATGCGCCAAATGACATGTTACAAATCTGTCTTCTTCTTCTTATTACTATTATTAATATTATTAGACCTTTATTTGTACAGGTTAGTTCCCACTGAGCCTCGAAGTCTCATTTACAAGAGAGACCTGTTACATACAACATAAAGGCAGATGAGGAAAAGAGAACACAAGGATGGAGGAAGCCAAAAAAATCATGTCTCACACCATTTCCTGGCTGAGAAATTGTGAAGGATTCAAAATAAAGACCTTGAAACATGAAGTTGCAACATACAATGACATCATAATACATTTATGCATAGAGGTCGACAAAGGCGATGAGTTATCCATAGACACTCCACAAAGTTCCAAAGTTCTGATAAGATGGTACAGTGTCTATCAGCATCATGGTACATAAAATGGGTTCGAGGTCTGTAAGCTCAACCAGAATTGTTACATAAGGCCCACTGTTGATTTTTGAGCAAAATTAAAGGATTTTAAGTGCGACTTATAGTCCGAAAAATACGGTATTGCACCATTTTTATTTAGTTAGTAGGAAATTATGGTGCCACTTACGAGTATCCCTTGATGAGACAATCTTAGGATTTCCCCTTGAGCAAGTAGTTGTAACAGTGAAAAGATCTTGGTTTTATTGCAAAGAGACAACTGGAAAAGCCAGTTTCCAGAATAGCAGCCGGCCGCCTCGACTGGTTAGTGAAGAGCAACACAAGAAACGCCTCCTCCATTCTAACCAGCAGAACCGGTGCTGTGGATGAATTTGGTGGAACCAGACTGACTTAAGGAGTTTTGCATGTTTTCTCAGTGCAGAGAGAGTTATTTAAAGGCCCAGTACATACTTCAAGACTTTCTGATGAGAAGAGATGGTCGAAGCTAACGCCACACCAAGTTTTGGTCCAGAGTCTGTAAAAATAGTTGAGCTGCAGCCATTTTTTTTTTTTTTTTTTTTTTTGTCGTGGCAGCTTCAGTTTGAGAGGATGCTCAAGACAACATTTATCACCTTCGGCTGCAGGCTCTAACCAAACTATTGATGCTCTACTGTCATAAACGTGGGATTTCACCACAGATTGCTGTTTGCCTGAATGAAAAGCAGATTAGTGATTTTTGTTTTTTTATGCAAACAACTGGTGTAAGAACACTTCTGGTGTTCCAGACGTTTGTGTTGCTGGTTGTATGTGAGCAGCAGCTGATCTAGACTCCCATTAAGTGAAGCAGTCCTGTTCCTGAAAACCAGACAGGAGCTCATTGTTGGCTGCCACAAAAGTCACGATTGAAAAGCGAGTTTGTCTGCTGTGCTGGTCACGTTGTTGTCCTCCTCGCTGCACTCTCAGCCCTGGAGTGGTTGGGAAAAAAAAAGAAAAAAGAAAGCAAAGCAGCGGTTATATAACTCCTCTGCTTGTTGACGCCTCACTTTAACACCTGATTTTGAATCACGGGTGTTGACACGACCTGTCGTCCTCTCTCCGCAGGATGGGAGTCACCCGGAGAGCAGCGCCACGCCGGGCTCCAAGTCCCCCCGACTCTGCTCAGAGCCCAGACACACGGTGAGAGCAAGCTCAGCTCTTCATTTGGAAACGACCTTTCACTTCCTTCATTCAGCCTCTAAAATAAACCAGATGTGCCAGCTGGTAGAAAATGATGCGTTTGTCACATCAGCTCAGCTTCCTTTAGGCTTGCCAAGTTCCCTTTTTTAATCTTTTCAGTCTAAGCGCTTAATGAGAAATGTTTGTGTCACACAGGATAGTTTTCTTCTTACGCTTAAAACTCAAACCCATGCAGAGTTTATGTTGGGTGGTGTTCAAATAGATTTATACCCCTGTATGTTTACTTTTAGATTACTGGTCCTTTATGCATGGGGTGATCACTTGTTGTGAAAAACCACTGAACATTTCACTCCTAAAGTCTAATTTATTTCTAACTAGATGAATTGTATTTCCTGCGAAAATGCAGTGGGAATGCTTATAGCAGAAGAACTTGCTGAAAAACAGCTACAATTTGCTAAAACAAAACATGCTGAAATGGAGCTGAAATGGAACACTAAGCATACATTAGCAGAAGAAAGTAGAAATAACACATTTTCTGAATTGGGTTTAAAAAAGTAGAAATGAGCACAAAAATTAGGAAATTAGCTAAAAAAAAAAAGGCTGACTTTAGCAACTAAAAATAGCTGAAAATACAGAAAGAAACTTAAATTACAAGAAGGAAGCAGAAAGAGCTGAAATAAGCTAAAAATGTGGAATTAGCTGAAAATGCTAAAATTAGCATAAAAACAGCTAAATAGTAGATGAAATAGCAGAAAAGCTGAAACTAGCAGAGAAAAGCTGAAATGAGCATAACAAGCTGAAATTAGCAGAAAGAAGTTAGTTAGGCTGAAAGTAGCAGAAATTATAACTAAAAATTTTAATTTATCTGAAAACAGCTGAAATTACAATAGCCAAAAAATGCTTTTAAAAAAAAGGCTGAAAGAAGAAGAAATGAGCACAAAAAAAAAGGAAATTATCTGAAAAAGCTGAAATTAGCACAAAAAAAAAAAAAACAGTTGAAAAGTAGCTAAAATTGCAAAAGGAAGCTTAAATTAGCAGAAGGATGCGGAAAGAGCACATTTTATGCTGAATTTGGCTTCATAATGTTGAAATGAATGCAAAAATTGTGCAGTTGGCTAAAATTAGATTAAAATAGCTGAAATAGAAAAAGCTGACACGTGCAGAAATAAGCTGAATGAAGCTGAAGTTAGCAGAAAGACATTAGAAGAAGCACAAAAATTATGTAGTTAGCAGAAAAGATCTGAAAGGAGCACAAAACAAGCTGAAAAAAATAGCTGAAAAACTAAAGAAGTTTAAATTGGCACAAGGAAGCTGAAAGAAGCTGAACCAGAACAAAATGTGAACAGCGCAGTAAAAGGTTGTAAACAGATCTAAAGATTTGAAGAATGCAAAATGAGCTTAATTCATGTTTTATGAGGGAAAACAACGGCAGAAAATGCTAAACATTTCAAAAAGCTAAAGTTGCACCAATACCAAACGTCATAGGATTGTCCTGAAAGAAATTCAACAGTTGCTGCAGAGGCCAATGACCAGCTAGTGATTCAGTCAGACTTTAAAGCATCTTTCATACGTAAAGTGTAACTCGGTGCGTTGCATCAATTAAAAGCAACAGAGAACGGAGCCGACAAAATGCATTCAGAATAATTAAAAACGGCAACAAGTTGTAGAAGGACATAAAAATGTTAACTTTGACGTGTGTGGACTGACTAAAATGTGGATTCTCAAGTCTGAAAATGAGGAAAAACCAAAGTCGCTAAAAAAAGAGAGGGGAAAAGTTAATTTTTTTTTTTTTTTTTTTTTTTTTTTGTGAGTATAGACGTAATCAGAGTAAAATAAGAAGAAATAAATATTATTTAACCCTGCTGCTGCCCTAGGGTCAAACACACCCACAAGCCCTTGATGTTAAACTGAGGCATCTTTGATTCTTTTGACCTCAGGGCAGCAGGAGGGTTAAATATAAACCAGTTTTACTGTGTATTCTAGTTTAACTCTTAACGTAGACAAAGTTAATAGAAGACTTGCTCAATTTTGTAATTATTAAAATGTCTGTAAACTTTAAACGGAGCAGAACAGCAAAGAAGAAATGTTCTGTGCAAAAAGCACGGTTAGGAATTAATAAAAAATAAACAACCTGTTGACTACGACTTTCAGCTGATTTAAAGTAATATTTAAAAATTATCTCGGTGCCGTTGAATTAATAAAAATTTTAGCTTTAAACTTGAATATTAAAAATGACTATAAAAAACTAAGCTGAAGACAAACTGGTTTAAAATCTGTCCGGAGCTGTGCGTTAAAATTAAAATACAAATAACTATTGCACTGCAGTACCTAGAATATAATCCACAACAAGCGTGTTGTAATATTCTGTAGGCTGTGGAAGTAAATTTCAAATTTGTTTTTTAATAGAACAAATCATGTTAATAAATAGTTTTAATAAAATTAAATGGTAATATTATCATTTCATCAGGATTTTAAAACTTTTTTCTTTATGATGAAATCTGAACTTGGTGTTGAAAATCTAACAATAAAAGAGATTTGTATCCAAACTTCTTCTCCATATTTGCGTGCGGACGGTGTGTCGTTAATTAAACTTAACGGTGGTTTTATTTTTCTCCTCAGAGCTTCGGCAGCGGTGTCGTTCCTTACCTGGGCACGTATCTGACGGTCCTCACCATGCTGGACACGGCGCTGACGGACTCTGTGGAGGTACGTTATTGATCTGATCTGATTTACAACTTCAAACATCCTGCTTTTCTGTACTGATTAGATTTTTTTAAATGTTTTTCAGGGTGGATTGATCAACTTTGAGAAACGTAGACGGGTAGGTGCTGCCATCTAGTGGTGCTTTACAGTATTACATTTTTTAAATTACATCAAATCCACTCGATTTGCTGCATTTCTCCCCCCTTTTTAATGGATTAATGTGTTTTTTTATTTATTTACTGTTTTTTTGGTTACAGGAGTATGAGATTCTCTCCCAGATTCGACAGCTCCAGGCTTTCTGTTGCCACTATAACCTTCCAGTCAGCTCTCAGGTCACCGCCTGGCTGCAGGCTCCCGCTCTGCTCACAGACCAGGAGAGGTAAACCGAAGCAGGACCAGAACTGCTCGAGAGGAAGCTCCACGTGAGACGGCTTTGTCTCATTTTGTTCTGTCTCCTGTAGCTACGAGCTGTCTCGTGAGCTGGAGCCTCCCGTCGACCCCTGCCCCAGCTCCCCCAGCCTGTGGAGCAATCGTCTCCTCGCCAAGAAGCTCGCCCAGTAAGTTTTAAAGACCAGCCGGCAAAACTGGTTTGAAATAACCGAGCTAGGAGTTCACTGCCTGTCATAAAAAAAAAAAAAAAACCTGACATGAAGTTCTGTGTGCAGGTTGCGAACATCTCACTGCGACCAGATCAGCGTTTCGTCTTCTGGCTCCAGCGGCTCAGACACAGACGACCTCTCCGTCCCGCAGCCTTCTCGCCTCAGACTCAAACTGAAGGTACGAGCTCCAGCACTTCTCCAGGTTCCCGCTCGGAACGTGTCCCGACCCTTGACCACGCCCCTCCTCCTGTCCCCTCAGTCCCTCCCAGGCTCTCTCCACAACGTCGCGGAGGACTCCTCCATCTCCTCCTCGGCCTCTTCGTCCCCAAGGCTCTCCAGGTTGTCGTGTAGCTCCTCGCACCCCGATCTCCGCTCTTCGTCTCTGGCGCTGAGCCCAGAGTCGTCGTCGTCGTCGCAGTCCGGCTGCTCTCCTCCGGCTGCGCAGCCAGTCTACAACAAGCAGGTGGCGGACTCGTGCATCATCCGGGTCAGTGTGGAGTGTGTCGACAACGGGAACGTCTACAAGAGCATACTGGTACGTTTCCCAGAAGCTGGAAAGAGACAGCTTTTATATTTATTTTTATAAAAAGGAAACATCTTGATAATTATTTCAAGCAGTGTGTAAAAATGATATGATTTTATTTTCATGCAGGAACTGAAAACAGTTTTTTGTAAAAACTAAGTGTATTAAACGACCACAACTGCTGCTTCTTTTTCAACTTTTGATGAACGTCCTAACAGTTTAGTTTATAAATATGGATAAATTATAAAACTCCTTCACTTGAGCTGAGTATTCAAATCTGACAGCTGTTTTTTTTTTTTTTACTTTTTCTGTAACATTTTATCTTTAAATGCTCTGATCGTTCACACACATTTCAACAGAACAAGTTTTCTCAGTTTTTATTTTTGCAGTTTTGTGTTTTTTTAATCTCTTAGTTACATTAGATTTATTGTGACGGCTGCAAAAGTACAACTTTTGTTAATTTTAATACCAAATATTTGTCTTCTTGTTCCATTAAAAACTAAATCAACTAGAGAAATTTAATTCCCTGTGAAAATTCAGTTATTGCTGAAGAACTTGCTGAAAAACAGCTGAAATTAGCTAAAAACAAGCTGAATTGTAGCTGAAATGGAAGAACAAGCCTAAATTAGCAGAAGAAAGCAGAAAGAACACAAATTTGCTGAATTAGGTTTAAAATAGCACAAAAGTTAGGAAATTAGCTTAAAAAAAGCTGAAATTAGCAAAAAAAAAGTAAATAGCTGAAAATTAGACGAAACGGCAGAAAGAAGCTTTAAATTACCAGAAGGAAAGAGCTGAACTGAGCTCGAATAAGGCGGAATTACCTGAAAAAAGCTAAAATGAGCATAAAAACAGCTAAATCATAGCTGAAATATAAGATAAAGTTTAACCCAGCTGAAAAAGACTGAAAGGATAACAGTAAGCATAAGTTACAATAAAGAAGTTAATTGGGTTGAAAATAGCAAAAATTACCATGGAAAATTTTGAATTAATCAGAAAACAGCTGAAATTGGCTAAAAGATGCTTCAAGTAGCACAAGAAAGCAGAAAGAACATGTTTGTCCAATTAGGCTAAAAGAAGCAGAAATGGGCACAAAAAAGTGAAAATTATCTGAAAGGGGAAAAAAGAAATTAGCCAAAAAAAAAAAAAAAAAAATAAAATAATAATAATAATAAATAAACAGCTGAAAGGTAGCTGGAAAGGCTGAAAGAAGCTTAAATTAGAGAGCAC
Source organism: Hypsolebias martinsi (assembly GCA_031762355.1). NCBI lineage: Eukaryota > Metazoa > Chordata > Actinopteri > Cyprinodontiformes > Rivulidae > Hypsolebias > Hypsolebias martinsi. The sequence continues at coordinate 13,366,485 of JARVGQ010000547.1, read as the reverse complement.
AATTTTGTTCAATTAGACTGAAAGTAGAAATGAGTGCAAAAAATGTGTAATTAACTGGAAAAAGCTCAAATTGGCATAAAAACAGCTAAATGATAGCTGAAATGGCAGAATAAGCTGAAACTTGGAGAAATAAGCTGAACAGAGCAAAACCAATTGGCAGAAAGAAGTTAGAAGAAGCATGAAAAATATTGTAGTTAGTATTAAGAAAGTAGATGATTTTATTTTATTTATTTTTTATTTGCACCAAGAAGCTAAAAGAAGCTGAACTGGAACAAAATGAAAGTAGCAGTAAAAGATGAGCTCAATTCATTTTCTATGAGAAAACAGTGACAGAAAAGGCTAAATATTTCAAAAAGCTAAAGTTGCACCAATACCAAAAGTCACAGCACCCTTCTCCTGAAAGAGCTGAACGTTTTGATGTGTGATTTATTGAAATGGCTCAAAAATTGTGGAACGAGAAACATGCTGAAAAACGTACAGAAGACAAATGGACCACAGCAGAGTGAATGCTTCATAAACATCACACAGATGAGTCAAATGTGATGAAAACAAAGCAGCAACTTTTGATGGAAATTTCAGTGTTTCGACAAACTGCGGCTTTAAAACGTTCTCCTCGCTTGTTTTTTGACAAGTCTGTTTCTCTTCCAGCTAACCAGCCAGGACCACACGCCTCACGTGGTCCAGAGAGCTCTTGAGAAGCACAACATGGAGGACTTGAGGTGCAGCGACTTCGGCCTCTTTCAGATGCTCAACCACAGAAAAGGTCAGCGCATAAAACAGCTTCAAACGGCTTCAAACTGCTTCAAATGGCTTCAAATGGCTTCAAACCGCTTCAAACAGCTTCAAACAGCTTCAAACAGCTTCAAACAGCTTCAAACTGCTTCAAACTGCTTCAAACTGCTTCAAACCGCTTCAAACCGCTTCAGACCGCTTCAGACCGCTTCAAACCGCTTCAAACCGCTTCAAACCGCTTCAAACCGCTTCAAACTGCTTCAAACTGCTTCAAACCGCTTCAGACTGCTTCAGACCGCTTCAAACCGCTTCAAACCGCTTCAAACCGCTTCAATCTGCTTCAAACTGCTTCAAACTGCTTCAAACTGCTTCAAACTGCTTCAAACCACAGAACTTCTAACTGACGATGTAGATGTAGTAGATGTTTGTTCTGGTTGTCGATGATTAAAGTATTGTCAAATATTTTGCAGCACTTTAATTTCCTTCTCCTCCTCAGAGCTCCAGATTCCCGACAACGGCAACGTGTTTTACGCCATGTGCACCTCCGCCAACTACGACTTCGTCCTGCGGCGGCGATGGAGGAGCCGGGGCAAACCGTGCAGCCCATTTTCCAGCCCTGGATCTCAGCACAGAACCCACCAAAACAATTGATTAAAGTAAAATAAAAAAGCTTGTGCTGTGCTGCTGAAGGAACGGGGACAAACTAGAACCACGCCTCGGTGGTTCTGCTCATCGTCACAAGAGTGTCGTCGTGCAGCAGAGCCGTCGCAGACTCTCCCAGACTTCGACTGAAAATAAGAAAAAAAAAAAAACGTGGAGGAGTTCTCATTTTGACTGGAAACCAGAACCGATCTGCATTTGTCTGGAGGAAGTGACTGACGAGAACCCTCCCGGAGAACTGAAGCCAGAACCAGAAAGTTCCTACGCTCGTTCTCCTCTGGGTTTATAACGAGACGTGGATCCCAGCGGGCGCCTGAAGGCACCGTTTACTGCTGGTATTGGTCACACGTTGAGCTGCGGAATGAGAGATCTTGACTTTCTGATGACCAAGAACTGATGCTCAGACCCCATCTTACCATCTTTATACAGAAATGTCTGATGGCTCATTTATTTAAATACATACATTCTTGTCTCATATATATTTTTTAACAAAAGCATTTAGTTTTATAAGCTTAAATTATTTAAATGCACTTCAGTATTCTAAGTAAGAATGTGTTTGTCTGTTCTGATATTTTTAAAGCTTAAGCCTTAAAAGGGGGGGAAACCCTTTTAATTAACAAAACCAGTCCAATAAAAAAAAAAACACTTAAAACTGTTTAATTAAAGGATGTGATGTTCAAACTCCAGAAGACTTCAGTCCTAAAACTAGTTCTGGAAGAAAAAAAAGTTTTCAAATGGCTTCTGCTGAAATAACACACGAGACCTGAGTTTTCACGTCCGAAGGAATATTCGTTTCTCAGATTCCGTTTTTTAAATCTGTGGTTCCCAACACTGGTCCTTGAGGAACACCATTCTGCATGTTTCAGTTAATTTTCTCCTGATTCAGTTTTTTAAGTTCTGCAGAAGTCAGTTAACCGCTCTTCAACACTTGCTCTTCTCAAGGGCGGACGTCTCCTCTCAGTCTCCGCTTTGCTTTTGCTTTGTCTTGTCTGTGAAACTGTCTGAGAGCCTCTCTTCTACAAAATCTTCTGAATCATAACTATGGACTTCAATTTGGTCAGTTGGTCCCTCAACACAACTGATAACATTTCTTTAAAGAGAAGACAGGCTGTAGGCGAGCCGATTTGCCCTGTTGGCATGCACACAGCTGGATATCTCATCGACTTGGAAGACTTGATGATGTGTCTATCTCTGCTGTCATCTGTGGATCTTAAGGACACATATTTAATTGGATTTATGATAACTGGTTCCTGCTTTTTGGATTTGGCTGGTTCCTGGTCTATCAACACACAAGGAAGACGTCGGCAGCAAATCTGGACCTGGTCAGGCTGCCTGCCTTACATGATGGCTTGGTTCATGTCTCGAGAACCCAGACTTTTGGCTGAATGGATTAGATCTCGGGGATTTTCTCAGGCACGTTCCATTGGTATGGTCATTTTAATTTGGACATTTCGGAAGCGAGTGGACCGACACAGACTGAAGGTAGATGTCATTAAAGTTCTGCCTGTCCCCAAAACAATCGTGTTTATCTGACATTCGGCTCCCCCGACTGGCCTTGACAGGCCGTCTATCTCAACACGCCTGTAGAAGTTTTGTCAACCTGACGCTCTCCCCCTGCTAATCCCGTCTGCTGAGGAATTCCACGGACTTTTCAGAGGGCCCAGCTGAATAAACATTGTCATCATTTCAGGACTCTGGATTCCCCTGGCCGTCCTTGGCAGATGATGAAACACGGGCCGTCTCTCCTTCCTTTTTTTTTCCGGTTCTCAAAATGGCGGACGCTCTGTGTAGTTTGAGTTCTTTAGCATAAAATTTGCCACACACAGCTTTTAATTAAAAAGAAAATAAAAATCAAAGTTCTCAGCTTCTTTTTACAGAAATTTTTTTTTTTAGACAGACACGAGTTTCAACTGTGAATTTTAGAGCTTTAACAAAACGGAGGTTTTTTGCTTTCCACAGTTGCCCACTGCTCCACAGGTGGATGGGTTAAAACAGAGAGCCAATTTCATCATTGTGTGGGAACATACAATAATGACAATACATAACATATTATCATTTTCCCGAGGTCAGTTTGTTAGCTCATAGCTTGGCTTCTCAACTTGGCTATTTTTAACGATCCAAGAACGTGATTTTGGATGGTTAAAATGGGTTTTAATGAGAAAAGAAAGGGAAGGGTCATTAAAAAGCACGGAAGTTTAGCCGGGTCTTCAGTAGAAAGAGAGACACGAAGAAAAGATAAAGCTGATAAATGAACATGAGGTTGATAATTTTCATTTTTCATGAGATTTATTTATTTACTGTTTATCGCGACAGGCCTATATACAACACCCATAAGAAAGTGTTGGCCTTCAATACTTTGCACTACATTTTGTAGTTCAGTTTTCATTGGTGACAGTGTAATGGGTCGACCAATGAAGATTTAAAATTAATTAATCATCCACATTTTAAACCTGCTTCACGTGGTAGCTCTAATTCCAGCCTGGACAGGTCGGGCCAACCAGTTGACAAATTTAATGAAACCCCTAGAAAGTAATCATCAGATGCAGCTCTAGACCTAATGAACTTTTAGAGTCTACCTAGATCAAAATGGCTGCCCCAGCTAATCAAAGTTAAATACAAAAAATGACAACTCTGGGATTTTTACAGATTCATGCAAGCTGGGGAGAGCAGTCTGGGCTTGCTCACCCCAAATGCCTCGAAGATGCCTCAAGCTTCTGCTCTGAAGCATCCGGACCAACAGCAGAACGGTGGGGAGGAGTTTGTCAACTGGGACAGGATCGTGCTCAAAGCTCCGTGGATTAAATTAGGAAGGATGGAGTTGTGTGCTGGTTTGGTTCTGTAGAAACAGATGCTCCTCTGCTTCATACTGGGTCACTATCCAAAGCTCATCACTGCTAACAGGACCACGCTGCTAGCAGGAACATGTTACTAAGAGTACCATGATGCTAACAGGACCACGTTGCTAACAGAACCAGACTGCTAACAGGCCCATGCTGCTAAGAGTACCATGATGCTAACAGGACCACGTTGCTAGCAGGAACATGTTTCTAACAGGATCATGCTGTTAACAGAACCACACTGCTAACATAACTATGCTGCTGAGTACCATGATGCTAACAGGACCATGTTGCTAACAGAACCAGACTGCTAACAGGCCCATGCTGCTAACAGCTAACATGTTGCTAACAGGACCATGCTATAAACAGAAGAAATCTGCTAACAGAACAAATCTGTTAACAGGACCACACTGCTAACAAGAACATGTTTCTAACAGGATCATGCTGCTAACAGAACCATGCTGCTAAGAGTACCATGATCCTAACAGAACCAGGTTGCTAACAGAACCAGACTGCTAACAGGCCCACGCTGCTAACAGGCCCATGCCGCTAACAGCTAACATGTTGCTAACAGGACCAGGCTATTAACAGAACAAATCCGCTAACAGAACAAATCTGTTAACAGGACCATGCTGCTAACAGGAACATGTTGCTAACTGGATCATGCTGCTAATATGCTGTTAAGAGGACAACTCAGCTAACAGAACCATGCAGCTAAAAGGACCATGCTGCTAACAGGATCACACTGCTAACAGAACCATGCTACAAACAGTACCATGCTGCTAACACGCCACTAACAGGCCCATGCTGTTAACAGAACAAATCTGTTAACTGGACCATGCTGCTAACAGGAACATGTTGCTAACAGGATCATGATGCTAACATGCTGTTAAGAGGACCATACTGCTAAGAGGACCACTCATCTAACAGAACCATGCAGCTAAAAGGACCACACTGCTAACAGGACCATGCTGCTAACAGGATCACACTTCTAACAGTACCATGCTGCAAACAGTACCACACACTGCTAACACGCTGCTAACAGGACCTCACCGCTGACAGAACCACTCTGCTAAAAGGACCACGCTGCAAATATTGTGTTTTTAAAACACTATTTTTATTTTAATTGTTTTTTTAATGTTGCATAATGTTGACTGTACTTTACATGTCAATCTAAAACAGGTTTCCCTTGAAAATGGGTCCTTGTGACTCAGTGTGACTATAAATGAAGGTTAAATAAAAAAATAAATATAAATACATTCAGTTAAAAAGTAGCGTAGAAAAAGTTGAATTTAATACAAACCATGAGCTAACCGATAGCTAAGATTTTTCTCTAAAACTTTGGCCTTCTAGGCATTCCAACAAAAAAAACTACTTTAATGTTTAGTTTTTCTTTTCACAGAGACACTGAGTTAATTTCCTGAATCATCTCTGCCTTGCCTATCTCCCCGTGGTAACCAAAAAGAGCATACAGTATATTAATCAAGTCTGGACTAAATCTCAGATTCTGTTCCAGCGTCCCTGACGGTTAGTAGCTAATGTTACCCCTGGACCTCAAGAATCCCGTTGTAGAGACGTATGGAATGGGAGGAAAGAAGCAAACTAAACATCCAGGTTCATTTGAGGTCCGTGTTTGTCATTTCTCCTTCCATTGCTCTCGTCTTTGCCATCTTGCTTGGCTGCACATTATCTAATACGGCAGGAATGCTATAAAAATAACCCTAAAACCCCCGTCAGCCTGCCAAATTCTGACACCAGCCTAATTGAGATGCCACCATAAATTCTGAAGTCTGTGATTCTTTTATAGACAGTATGGGAAAAAGCTAGATAAATGGATGAGACTGAAACAGTTGCCAGTAATGTATGAAAGTGGCGAAAGAAAGAGGGGGTTGGGGGGAGGGGGGTAGATGGACTGCAAACAGATTCAAAGACAAACTGAGGACCTCTCTCTTAACTGAGTGCATATTAATGCAGAACTGCAGAAATCCAGCCAGCCAAGGTCAACAGAGATTACCAGGACCATGACTAAACATGTTGCCTAACGATTACAGAGAATTCTCGTCTTCTCTTCCCATCAGCTCATCCATCTGCACCACCGTCCTCGCCACCTCTGTGTCTGTCAGAGTCCACGTTCAGCCCTTAATGAAACAAGTTCCCTCTCTTTAAGTGATCAGCTAGAGAGGGGAGCCGGCTGAATGCATGAATTTTGAGTAGAGGTGATGCAACGCGGCAGAGTTTCTTACCCATCTCCGACTCCTACATTCCCGCTCCCAGCAGAGTGGGTGGGAATGACAAAAAGGAAGCAGGGAAAAAAGGTAAGAGGCGGCGGCGGGGAGGAGAGGTGAAAACTGATTACTTCAGCTACTGATCGCAGAGGAGGCCACCCCCAAAGCCCCCTTTCATCATCTCCATTAGACGCGTTGCATTGTTAATGGGCTATTTTAGGCCAACGCATTTCATTAGCGTTAGCTCATCTGAGCAAGCAGGTTGGGTTGACACATGTGTCACCAACCACCGAGGGGAAGTGCTCACAAAAGAATGCCGCCCCATGCATTAAGCGGGTTTACCAAGCAGCTCTGGGATGGAGAATACACCTACATATTCACATACACAGCACTGTCGGTTTCGGTTGACCTCACCGCTACCCCCGCCCTACCTTCCATTTACAGCCAAAATTTTCTTGCTGAATGTGAGTATATAGCTCCAAGCTGACGGACTATACAACTCAATCAATGCTGCACTTGATCTTCTAATGAAGGCGGTAAACGTGTAGATTAGAGACTGTCAGGAGGCTTTCTAAATGCATTCCGTCCTCCCACTTCATCTGCTAGCCACTGTTTTGGAAATGATCAAGAATATTAGAACGAGAGATGAATGGCACCATTAGTGAAAGTAGCCAAAAGCTTGTTTTTGCCTCATTTGTCTTGTTAAAGGATATGAAAGATAAAAATACAAATGGAAACCCCATGGAAACTCAAGTTATTGTTTCTCTTAAGGAAGGCTGCGACGGTTATTCCGTTGCAGTAAAACTCATTTCCGGTGGTGCACAGGCATAACTTCTGATATGCGTTTGGTAAATTTACCCTTTGAACTGCAACTTTATTGAGCACTTTAAAAATGACATTATATGGGAGGTTATTGAAACTCCTTTACTAATTTGTTGTTGAGTAAACATAGCGACACATTTAAAAGAAAAATATTGCTTCTCATCCTTAATTGTTCTATTTGAGACCATTTCTGAGCAGGGGGTAATGTATAATGGACTCTCAGGAAAGGTATTTTGTGACAAAGGACGCATTTAATCAGAATCATCTATGTTTAAGCACCAATGCTTGTACAAATTTGACCTTTGCGTGACTCTGACCACACCGACGGGATTCATTTGTTACTTTATATGCTACAATGAATATTTAAATATATTTGTTGCCTCAGTAGCCCCAGTGCTTGGAGTTTTAATCCAGTGGTCATGTGCTTCATCTTTAAGTTAAAATACCCACTTTTCTACATGACAGTTTTTTTTTGGTTTGCAGCCAAACGGTGAACGTGGACTTTAACATACCAAAATACCTCAAGAACCAATGGACAGGTTGAAAAATACTGCAAAAAGTATTGGATGTACTGGATGATCATTGATGATCCATCCATCATCTTTTACCTGCTTCGTCCATTTCGAGTCACGGGGGTTGCCGGTGCCCATGTCCAGCAATCACTGTGTGAGGGGCGTGGTACACCCTGGGCGGGTCGCAAGTCCATCACAGGTTGATCATTGGATGATCTACAACTGACTAACTTTTCAAGTCAAACCGATTTACCAAAAAAAAAGTGTATATCAGTCAATTTTACAGATTTAGACCAGAAATTTGGTGTGGTAGTAGCTGCAAGCTCAGAACGTGTCATTAAGTTCAAATTTATTTTGGAAACAATCATTTATTCCCCGCACAAAAGTTCCAAAAATGGTGTTACCATTGTTTCGCCTACATTACTTTTCTTGGCAGGGTGCTCATCTCTTGACGGGGGTGTGGGGAGGTGGAGACAGAGACACATCTGTGTTGCGCACCGTTTGCGCAGTTGTCGACCAGGGGTGGGTTGAGGGACTCGTAGCACTACCTCTGTAGCTAGCTAGCGCATCTGTATTGTGCGCCGCTAGCATAGCGCCATGGCAATGTGGTCAGTTGTCGACTGGGGGTGGGGGCGATGGGGACAATTCGGTCGGTAGGGTGCTCAGCAGTTCTGTTGAGGGGTACGAGACACATCTGTGTTGTACGCAGTTTGTACCAAAATGGGCGGGGGGGGAGGGGGGGAAGACAGCTCAGCACGAAGGAACTGGAGCACTAACTCTAGCATTTTATCTAGAGCATCTGTATTGCATGCTGCTAGCTTAGCGCAACGTCGGTGCACGTTGGGGCCAGCAGTTGTCAACCGGGGGGTGGGGGTGGTGTTGATTTAGTGGGCAGGGCGCTGCGTTCTATTGACAGGGAGGGATGCCCTGCTTGTATAATGGTAGGGGAAACACTGGTGTTACCATTGTAGTTGGGTCTTGAAATAAATTTCAGTTTAATCTCGTATCCTATGAACCCCGGAAACAGCTTCTCAGATCAACACAATGACAAGTCAAGCCTGCTGTAATGAATTCACCCCTTTCTATGTGTGTGTGTGTGTTCATCTGTCCTGCAGAATGCTGTAGATAATTAACTGGCGCTTTTGTCTTCTTTTTAACTGGCATATTCATTATGGATTTGTTGTATGCAGTAAGAAAAGTCGTCTAATGTTTCTCTTAATGAAAATAAATAAATTAGTGGGACCAGAGGTAATCAAGCCGAGGCCAGGCTTCGGCAGGGTGACAGGTATCAAGGCAAATGGTGCGAGCTTCATTAGCTAGATGAGGGCAATCGTGTAAGGATCGTGTGGGCAGTACAGACGCAAAACGATCTTGATTATGTTGAGTGGCAAATAATCAACTGAACGGGTTTTTAATATCAGACTATCACTGAGGTATCAAATCTCACTATTTCAGACACATTCAGATATGGAATAATAAAATATCACAGCCTACACATCAATCCATCATGTCTTAGAGGTAATAATGCATGCAATTAAATGGGTATAATAGGGAAATAAATATTTTTTTTTCATTTAACCTTTATTTATCCAGGTAGTCTCATTGAGCCACGAGAACTCATTTTCAAGAGAGACCT
>JARVGQ010000547.1:13325678-13336999 GCA_031762355.1 Hypsolebias martinsi | reverse complement strand
AGCTCCCGCGGTCGCCGCAATAAGGCCGGAGCGGCGCTTTGCTGCGAGGGCCTCAACGCCGCTTGCGGCTTTAATTTAGCTTTTATTTTAGTTGGTTGAAGCAGCTCCTTGATGATCTTCTGGCATTTCAGTGTGCACCTTCCTGTTTTAAAATCTGCTGTAAGTTTGAGCGTGGAAGGTTTGCTCTTTTAAGCAGGGGTTGCCACATCAGGCGAGCTTGCACAAACATTTTGGGATTGTTTTACCCTGGAAGCCCTTCCTGATGCAACCTGCTCTAACCTGCAGCCTCGTGGTTACGGCCCCGACTGCGCTTTCCTTCAGATAATGATAGTTGTGTGAATGTTTCTAAACCATTCTCGCAATTATCCTTTGTTCTTGCATGCTTTTTGGCACAGAACTTGTTCCGCAATTTTTGTGCTATTTCAACAACTCGTATATCAAAACGTTCGGCTCATTCAGGACATTCCCACTGGGACTTTTGGTATTTGTGGAATCTTGACTTTTTGAAATACATGTATTTAGCTTTTTCTGCCATGTTTTCCTCGTTGAAAGTGAATGGTGCTCTCTCAACCTTCACTCTGTTTGTGCTCAGTCCAGCTTTTTTCAGCCAGTTTAAGCTTTTTGTGCTTTAGCTTTTGTTTGGAGTGGTGGCGCAGAGGTTAGAGAAGGTGGGCCTGTGATCGGAAGATTGCTGGTTCAACTCCCTGTACCGACAACATCAAAATGTGGGTGTTCAGGGTTTCAGGTCTCTCTTTTAAATGAGTCCCCATGGCTCAATGGGATTAACCAGTATAAATAAAGGTTGAATGGGTGGGATGGGTGAAGCACCCACACCTGCCTCCACCCTCATTTGCCCCACTCTGGGTCCTTGAGCAAGGCCCTTAACCCCCACCATCTGCTCCTCCGTGCGCCCTATAGCAGCTCTCTGCTCCACACAGAGGGCTGTGGTAGCTCAGTGGTCTGTGGTTGCATCAGGAAGGACATCCGGTGTAAAAACAATTTCCAAGTCTTTGTGCGACTTAGTTCACTGTGGTGACCCCTGAAGAAGCCGAAAGGAAAAAACAAAACTCCCTTTAGCTTTTCTTGCTAAATTTAGCTTTTTGTTCTAATTTCACTTTCCTTTCTTTTAGCTTATTTCAGCATTTTTTTCTGCTGGCTTTAGTTTCTTTCTGCTAATTTCAGCTTTTTTATTCATTTTTTTTTTCAGCTTATTTTTGCTAACCTAATCCTTGCATGCTCATTTCTTTTAAATTCAACTTATTTTCTTCCTTTCCAGCTTGTTTTTTCCGCTAATTTTAGCTTTTTTGTCCTATTTTTAACTAAATTTCACCTTTTGTTTATCTTTCTAATAGAGTAATTTCAGTTTTTATGCTCCTTTCCATCCTAATTTAAATTTTTTTTGTATTTTCGGTTTATTAATTTTGCTAATTTCCAACATTTGTAATCTGTTCAGCTTTTTCTACACGTTTCTGCCATTTGTCTACTGCTTTTTTCCCGCTATTCAAATTCAACTCAACACTTCTTCAGCCGCTTTCAGCAATAACGCACTCTGCATTTTTGCAGTCTATAATTTTGTATTTTTATAAACATGACTCAAAAAAAACCCTCAAAAGACATTCAATAAATTCAACAACTTTTAATGTTTTCCACGTTATCTTTCACAATTTAAGTGTTTTCTCTTACAGTCTTTTTGCATGTCGACAGAATCTTTAACAATACAACCTCCTGGACAAGCTGTATTTACGTTTTCGCTTTCAGAAAGCCTTTCAGCAAAAGACAAAATTTATACAGTAACACAGAATACAAATGCGTCAAAGGGAAGCGTGGGTAAACACACAGCACAACCAGGAAGAGCACAGAGCATCATGAGACAAGTCAGTGACACACACCAAAAAAACAAAACAGAATATAATAAAAAATAACAATATTGATGAAATAATAATAATAAAATACTAACAGTAGTATACAAGAGAAAGAGACAACTTTACATTTATACATAGTGGCCAAAGGCAGGCACCAGGAAGTATAACAGTTTTAAATACTGTATAAATCTCCTGCAGCTACTGTTGCTAAAACAAATCAGTGCGGAGGTGAGGGGGGGACGTTGGCCAACATGGGGACGAGGAACAACACAATAAAGAGGCACCTTATAAAAAGGGAGCAGCTTTGCTGGTTGTGAGTAGAGAGACACTTTGTTAAGAAATCGAGATTTTTTTTTATTTTATTTTGACTGGCAAACAAGGCTTGTGCTCGTGAAGTTCTGCCAACAGCCTTGACTGATATGTGCATAACTGGCCTCAAGTGGTGAACGTCAAGAACAATCTCAATCTGAAACCAGGACTGTTGAGAAACCTTCAACTTTGTGTCTTTCTTCTTTACAAGTAGTGGCTCACAGTTTTAGTAAAAAAAAACAACAACAACTTTTGAGGCATTTTTCTACTCCTGGAGAAACTGTACAAAAATTCAAAAACAACAAACCTTACTTTTATCACCCCCGGTTCTGAAAACAAAAGGGTATAATGTAAATAAAAAACAATATGATGTCCCATATTTCACTGACAATGGGACAAAGTGAACATGTTAAATGTTGCAACTAAGCAATTATACTTTAAAAAAGGTGATTTTGAATTTTATGGCAGCAACACATGATTTCCACGTTACCTACAGATCATAATAGAAATAAAATGTTTGAAGAATCTGCATCAAAGCTGATTTAAAATAGACTGAGGCAAAGTGCGCAACTGTTCTCTGGTCAGTATGAAATGATTTTTAGAAACCACAAGCACAGTAATTATAGGGAGACCATACCACTTTTTATCAGCGCACAGTTCAAAACCCTGCTTCTCTGATGGTATGGGGGTGCATTAGTGTTTATCGAAAGAGCAGCTTCCACATCTGGGAAGGCTCCATAAATGCAGAAAATATATACAGGTACAGGTTTTAGAACAATAAATTCTCCCATCCAGCAAAGAAGACCTGTTGTGAACAGGTGTACGTAATCCTCCAGCAGGCAAAAATGGGACAACACCCGCCATAAAATCTCCAGCAGCTGGTCTCCTCAGTCCCTAGACGTTGAGGTCTGTTGGTAAAAGAAGAGAAGGGGGTGCTTCACAGTGATCAACATGGACCTGTCACAACTTGTTTTGATGTGTTGCAGCCAAAAATTCAACATTATTTTCCTTTTTCCTTAAACATATTACAATAGTTTAAACATTTTGGTATGTCTGCTACGGCCCCTTGTGAATAAAAATCAGGTTTATGAGATTTGAAAACCATTCCATCGTGTTTTTATTTACATTTTACACAACGTCTTCACCTTTTTCTGAACCGGGGTTGTAAGCCTCTAACATTTACGTCTCATTGCTTTCTTTTTTTTTAAATAGTTTTTGCCAATTTTTTTCTTAAAATATATATATTCCATATATGCAAATTTATATTTCACAGTAATATACAAACTAAGTGCTTTGGGAGTGAAGAGGACTTGTGTGCTGATGTTTTAGTGAGGAGGAAGGATGTTCTTTACCCCACAAAAAAATACAAAGAAAATGGTGAAGGAAAGATGTGTGTCTTTGGTAAAAAGAATGCTCCCGTAATGCCACATTAAAAACTGGCCGGACACTAAGGCAATTTACAAAATGAATAATTGATTTTTTTTTTTTTTTTTAGGGAATAATCCCAAACTCTGAAGTTTAATTATCCCTCACCGTGCTGTTTTAGTTGGAGGGATCTGTGGGAGGTAGGAGAGAGTGTAGGAAACAGTTAGAGGTGACACAGTGAATCTTGAAGGTGAAATCTGAATGAAAACATCTGGACATGTCAAATCCCCCCAGTGCACAACACGCCACGTCAAGGAAGACAAGTGTTTTGCTGAATCTCTGACTCTTAACTTCGCGCTTGATAAGAGCCGACGTGAAGTGCAGGTTCCATCAGCGACTCAGGGTTTTCACCCTGAACTCAGCAGAACAGGCGTCCATCTTTATTCGGAGCATGGATTTCACACATCTGGATGTTTTCAAGCAGCGCTAAATAAACCTTACACAGATAGATTTTTTTTCCAGTCCTGCAAGGTGTCCAAGTGAGTGTCCCTTCTTAGCAGATGACATTGACGAACGGGAAAAACCTCAAACTGCTCATGTTTGTCCCTAATCTCGCCTTTTGTTGCGTCCAGTCCTGCCACTGCTGGATCCTTTTTTCCCTCCCTCCTTTTTAGCCTCTTTCACCTGAGACTTGACCTCTTCCACGTACTCCGTCAGAACCTCCCTGTTCTCTCCGCTGGCCTGGTTGCTGTGAGGGTTGGTGGGAAGAGCTAAGTATGGGTGCTGGGGCAGAGTGGGAGATGGCGACATGGAGTTGTTGACCGGTCCCTCCACCTGAGCTCCGTTGGACAGAGCTCTGTACTTGAGGCGGAGCTTGTGGGGCAGCGCAGTGGTTTTGACCTCGGTTTGGAACTCGCCGTGTAAACCAACAGCCCCGTTTGTCTTCTGGTGGTAGCTGCTGATGTCTGAGGAGGAAGAGGAGGGGGATTCGTCATCTGTGGAGCCCTCCTTATCGGAGCTCCGAGGATCCCCGTCACTTGAGGAGGTGTCTTTAGTGGAAGAGTTCTCCTGATAGAAGCCGTCGGCTCGGGGGCCTCCCTCATAGGTGAGCTCTGGGGGCTCTTCATCCAGTGAATTGAGGTATCCGTTGTGCTGTATGAAGGACTTGCCCTCCTCACTGTGAATAAGATCAGGGGCAAATGAGTTCTGGTGGCTCTCAGTGTAATGGAGATCGTTCTCCTGAACCTGGTAGCTGCAACAATGGATGCTGTCATGTTGGACGTTGTGATTGTATCTTTGCTGCAGCTCCTCAGAGGACTCAGTGTGACCATTGGTGTAGTCATACTGTGGTGAGTCTATGGTTTTCGTCCTCTCTAGCTTTTCGGCGACCTCTGTGATGGTCACTGAGCAGTCAGAGAACCTGGAGATGTGCTGAAGTTGTCTGCCCTGCTGGTCCTTCGGTCTCTGGGTTTCCATGGGGTAACAGCCGCTGCTGGACTGGTACAGGATGACACTCCTCTGTGCAGATGGGGCCTGAGGAGCAGGACTGGAGCTCTCCATGTGGCACTGCTGCTGATGCTGGTAGTCCCTGGGACTTTCGCCCAACGGGGTGTTTTGCTGGTGAGACGAAACCAGAGTGGTGTGGTTGCCATGGTAAGCACCACCTGGTATTCCATTGAGAATCCCGTTAGGGATTTCGTTGGCAATTCCATTGCTTTCCAACTCCATGCTTGAGGGCTCCTTCTTAATGTTGTAACCGATGGGCTCGGGGCTGTCTCTGGAAGAGCCGTCAGACATGTCAGACATGGAGCCCAGCGGAGAGTACTTGTGGAGCGCCGTGTGGCGGTCATCCCGGCTGGACTGTTCGGTTTCAGATGAGTCTGAGTTCAGCATCACCTGAGATGCACTGGAATACCCGCTGCTGGAGAGGTAGGTGTTGCTATTTGGGGTGCCGTTGGTGCTCCCGTTGCTACCAGCATTGCCATCAGTGGCGCTGTTGGAGATCTGCTGACTTTTCTCCATGTAGGAGGACGCACTGATGAGGCCGAAGCGCAGCTTGAGTTGGAGGAGCTCCGTCTTCAGACGAACGTTCTCCTCGTTCAGAGCCATGACACGGTTCTCCAAGACCATGTCATTGAGGCGACGCTTTTCCCTCGAGCGTTTGGCTGCCTCGTTGTTCTTCCTGCGCTTCTCCCAATAGGAAGCGTCTTTCTTCTCATCAGAAATGAACTCTCGCTTACGGCGGGACGTCACAGTGGGTTTGGAGCCTTTAGGCTGGCGGCCGAGCCGAGCGCCTCCTTCAGGAGCAGGAGATGGGAGGCTGCCATTGTAGGGGGAATAAGCATCAACTTCCATGGTACTTTTGTTGGTGGTGGATGGGGCCTGTAGACTAAGACTTTCCATTTTTCTTCCCTGCTGGGAACCAGAGTGCGACTCTAGCACAGGGCAATGAGGGGGAGGGGGGGGAGATGTGAAATACGAGCCTTCTTCTTTAATGACGAGATGTTTGACCTATGTCGGGGGATCAGCAAAAACTTCTGGACGAGGTATTTGTGCTCCTCGGAGAAACTGCCTCATTGATTTCTACTAATTGTGTTTCGAAAATCAAAAGTAAAAACTTTCAAGTGTCCAAATTAGCCAGGAAGATTAAAAAAAGGTGAAACTCCACAAAAACCTCAGACATTGAAATGGTGTTTTAAAAAACGGGGATGAAAAAAAAGAAAACAGGTGTGTTCGTTTGGGGTTTTGAGTTGTCTCTGTGACTGCCTCCGAGCTCTTTGCAGTCTTCTGGGAGGTGACTTTTGAGTTTATTGGTGTCTGTTGGTTTTCAGCAGAGCTTCGATGCCTGTCAGGCGGCCGCTCTGATTCTCACTGTTTCACACAGAATGTAGGTCAGCAGATCGTCTTGGGGCCTCCTTGAAGGTCCAGCTTCAGCGTTGCTGTTTGTTGACCTCTAACTGGGATTCTGAGACAAAAACAGGGAGAAACAGAGGCAAAGGGTAAGATAAGGTAGAATGTCACAGCAGGTCTTACTGACATTTTTGTATAAATAAAACAAAGTTTTAACATATCTGCTTGTCTGTGTTTGTACTTTTAGCAAAATATCTCAAGAATCACCAAAGGGCTTCTAACAAAACTTTCAGAAAGTAATCATTGGATGAACTTTTACAACTGATTAACTTTTGGAGCCAGCAGAGTTCAAGGTTGGCGCCACAGAAAAACACACTTAGCAAAGGCAAAAATGTCTACTATGCATACATTTTACTGATATTGAGCTTAAATTTGGTCCTTTGGTAGCTCTGTGAAATGAAACAAATGCAGATTCTTTGTCAACATGTGGATATGCTGCTGCTTCTGCAGTCATCTTGTGTAAATCTGTCACATGAGGAGTGAAGTAGGTTAAATTAGAGCAACCTCTTTCTGCAGCAATGGCCAAATAAAGAGCAGAGGAAGTCATGTCTGTATGACTTTTGTGCAGAAAGAAAGCCATGATGTGTAAATGTAATTTATGCTTTTTAAAGGGTGAGATGCTTTCATGAAAACAACAGCGTCTTGGTTTCTCCGATAGCCATTGCAGCGTCTAAAATTACACAAGACATGCCGCTAAGCTTCCTTATGTGTCAACATTAAGAGCTAAACAGGAAACCTTTCCCACTCCTCGTGTGTTGCGTAATAAAATTAAAAACAATGCACAGCATATAGATGTTGACAGCGGTGCCGGGTTACGTAATACGCTCTCGTTTTTCAGACCTGGTTGTGTCTCCTCTCTGCACAGCTCTGCATAGTTTATGTGCAGTAATTAATAACACATCACCGCACTGAGCCCTGGAGAGCAGTACAAATATGAAAACATCTTTTTGTGACGCAGAAACGCACGCCCAGAGTGAATGTAACAATCTAGGTCACTGTGCCGGCGATAACAAAGTCTGTGGTTTCAGTTTATTTTGTTCCAAAAAAACCCCGAAATGGAGCGGAGGACCTATGATCGCGCTGCCAGATTTCTCTGCATGTGCTGGCCTTTTTCAGTTTAAAACACTAGAAACAGAATTCGGTGAAGCAAAGTCATGGAGACCCAAAAATATAACGTAATGAGCAAAATCCACACATTTTCCCCTCAAAGCAAACAGCAGATTTGTGCTAACTACCATTCGTTTACCTACAAAAGTAGCCGAAGAGAAAAAAAAATCTATAAAGTTCATGGAAGAGCAAGATGTCTTGACATTTTTTATGTTTCTGTACGTATTTATACCCAGTAACTTTAAACTTACTGATCTAGAGAATACTACTGGAGTAAACTCTTTCAAACTGCACCGCTCGATACAGCTCTGGATGACTTTTCAAATGTTTTAAACAGTGAGTAAGAATAACAAACAGATACCGGTGACGTGCATCAGATCTCGAGGAATGCTCCCCGCAACGTTTAACCTATTTTCTTTCGGAGAAAGGTATGATGGGCAAGAAATGATGCAGAGAAGCGTTGCTGAAGAAACAGGCACCTCCTTGTGGTCTTTTCTGCACAATGAAAACCTTGGAAATGAGGCCAGACGCAGAGACGAACAAAGAATCTCCTTCGAACACTCCGGTTATTCAGAGACTGATGGCACAAGACCGAAAAAGAAAAAAAACAAAACAAAAACACCTTCTGGCTCAAACCAAACTTCTCGCGTCTTCTGCGTTGCTTCCCTTCTGATGCCACATAACTGTTTACATTGGTGGAAGTTTTCCAGGCCTTTTACAGCCCCCCCGGGGTCAGTGACCCCCGTTACATAACCTCTCGTTACAATAGCAGACTGCAACCTTGGAACAATTGGAAAGCCTGTTTACTGAACCGTACCTGTTCTGCTGTAACCTGTGGGCAAAACTTCCTGCTCGTCTTCAAACATCTACTCATATGGATCCCTCTTGTGTAAAGCCGGAGCACAAAGGGGATCTGAAGACAACATGTGGAAAAACGTAGGCTCCAGTCCTCCTCCCATCATGGATCGTTTTCATTAAAGCACGCTGGTGGAGGTGGAGTGCGAAACAAAGGAGGGCGGGAAGGAAGCACGCGCACGTCTGCGCTGTCCCACTGACCTAGAAACGACGCAGAGCCGTAAACACTCCTCCTGTCTTTTGACGGTGTGCGCCGTTAAATAGGTCAGCGGGGCTACGAGGGAGGGCGGGCAGGAGGGTATTAGAACACGCACTAAAAATAGAGAGCGAAGCCCAGGGAGGGTGGGAGGAAGCCGAGGCGGATTTGGTGACAGAAAGAATTCTGTTGAGAGGAATTTTACACAGTGCAGGAGGGACTGAAAGCCCCTGAACGCGTCATCGGCCTTCAGCGTTATGAAAGCCCCAGGAATAGATCCTGTCTGTTGTCTTCATGCAGCCTGAGCACCTTTTTCAGCACATTAGGCTAACACGAACCAGTAGCAGATGGGAAATTATAGTGAGAGATGGCATTGACGTCATGGCACACACCCATCTCTGCAGCCAGATTCAGCTAACAGGCGCTCTCTCTCTCTCTCTCTCAGGACTGCATGGGGAGGGGCTGCTGTTGTTGCTCGTAGTGTACGTGCTCTGAATTTCTCCTGCTTGTGTAACGCCGTGCGGATCGCATAGCAGCAGACGCCACAGGTTACCAGTCTCCATCTTGACTCGCCCCATGGCGCTCGGAATGAAAAGCCATGCCTGGCAGATGAACCCGGCGTATGATGCATCGTGCAATTTGGCTCTTTGTGCAATAACTGCCACTTAAAAAAATAACGATTCACCGCACCTACTGCAAGCAGAGGAGAAATCACCCCACCCCAATACCCTATCAGGCACTTGCTGCTCGGGGGAGTCTGCTTCACCTTTGACCCCTCTCTGAGGCAAGTGAGAGTAAAACGCATGACATCTTCTCGCCCCCACACCCCCCTCCTAAGTCTTTAAAACGATCCAACACCACACACGTGGAGGGGCCTCCATTTTAACCCCCACAGCTTTGTGCCACAACAAGAACTGGGGGTCCAGACGTTCCCTGTGGGACTGAAACCACGGAAGGCTGTAAACCGAAGGCAAGGAAATGAAAATATTTGCTCTTGTCAAGGTTTATCTTGTGCATTTGGGGGGGTGGGGGGTGGTAATCCAGTCCTCAGACCTGGTTAAAATAGTCCACCTCTTGCCCTATAAACCTCATGCGTCTCCTCACCCAGATTCCAGTCTGACCTACATTCACAAAGCTGGCTAAGACAGACTCTGGAACCAGACCGACTGGCAGCAGCCGAACTCAGACGAGGGTGGTGGTGTGTGTGTGTGTGTGTGTGTGTGTGTGTGTGTGTGTTTCCACACATTGCATCACATTCTCACATGCTTAACTGACCTTAAAGTCTCGCTAATGCCAATTTTAGGAAATTCACTGCAAAGTATGGTATCAAACGGTGCAGTTTGAGGGAGTTTCCTCCAGTTGTTTTCCAGATGTAACTGAAACGCAGGTACGCACTCAATGTAAACAAAGCACTTTTTTCCCCCTGCATACTTAACAAATCTGAGCAAGAACATGTAGCAATACGTCAAAACTGTAAAATTAATGGACGCCGTCACAGTTTATTTTCAGTCACTTCGGCTGATTCTGTAGGTAAACAAACACGTGGCAGCAGCATATTTTGCTCGCAAACGTTTAACTCAAAGACAGATTAACCACTAATGTAACGAAAACGTGCAGATTTTGTTCCTTACTTACATTTTTCGACCGGTTTTCATGAGAATGCAACGAGCGTGTTTACCCTTCTGCTTTTTTCTGAGCTATTCTTTTTTCTAAGCAGGTTAAAAATAGCAGCTGCAGTTCCTGAGCAGCTGAGTTACATCACAGCTGAAAACATAAAAAAAAAAAAACACTGCAAAACATTTACAACATAAATCTGTGTTAACATTTTAATTTATAAGTACAAATTAAAGAGGAATCAATTATAATGTGTGTCCCAGGAGGAAGCTGCTGTTTGGTCCCTGCTGGTTAAGTCCTCCAACACACTGAAAGCAAAACATTCTGCTTTCATGAACACATTTTCATAACCTATAACCTATAAACACAACTGCACCATTTCTATACACAGAAACAGAAAAA
Source organism: Hypsolebias martinsi (assembly GCA_031762355.1). Taxonomy (NCBI): domain Eukaryota; kingdom Metazoa; phylum Chordata; class Actinopteri; order Cyprinodontiformes; family Rivulidae; genus Hypsolebias; species Hypsolebias martinsi. The sequence goes on along the minus strand of JARVGQ010000547.1, from coordinate 13,326,379 downwards.
CAAATTAATGCTTTGATTTACGCACTAAATCGGACGAAAATGGCACCAAATCCTAAAAGAAAACACACGATTTCGAGTAAAAACTTTCAATCTTTTACGGTTTTCGAGGTTTTAGCTGACTTTTGAGCTTAAATTCAAAACCAAAATGCGGAACGAGCAGAGAAATATCCCAAGTTGCGAGGTGGAATGGTGAACAAAGCAGCGGCGTGCCATGTGTCCGATTCCTGCTCCCTGGAAAAACACTCCAGCACCAGGCAGGAGCCATTCCACCCGCCGTGACATTGACGACACGTGCTGCTATCATTCTGTGGTCAAAAAAAATCGAAGAAAATGCGCTGAACCAAAGGGCGAGATGTGCGTGTGCTGCGTGACTGAGAAGGCTGGAAGTCACGCACCGACGCGGGATCAGCCGGCGGAGCGCCATGTGAACAATAAGCATCATGCCCTTGTCGGGTAATCTAGTTAATTATCCCGGAACAGATGAGTAAACGCAGGTAAAAACCAGAGAACACGAGCCGGTCCAGTTCGGATCGTACCTTTCAGTCGTGCGTCCTGGCGGAGGAGGAGAAAAGGTTCAGGCTTCCCCGACAACAAAAGCCGTCTCGCTCCCGTTTCCTCCTTCCCTTCAGAAAATCTCCGGAAGAAAAGAAACGAGAGAAAAAAAAAAAAAGGGTGCGGGGAGAGGGTGAACAGAACTTTCT
>JARVGQ010000547.1:13305430-13322618 GCA_031762355.1 Hypsolebias martinsi | reverse complement strand
GAATAATCGAACCAGGTTGACATCAAAGTTCATGCTCAATAATCCAGGTAAAAAAAAAAAAATCCAACAATGTTCAGTCAGATCATCTGGACAGTTTATTTATTTATTTTTTTAAGGCGTTCGTCCTTTATCCAAAGGACTTAATTAGTCTGAGTAGCCACAAACGAACTCAGTCCCATAAGCAGCACATTCTCATAGTGGAGCAATCAGTTTGCTGGTGATTAGATGGTTTTTGGGGCCCGCCCTCTCCCCCGTCAACTCCTCTGAGGCTGCCATTAAGTGGTTCACCCCTTAAGCAGGTTGAGTGAGGTCCTCGGTTCTTTGTTGAAACGTTTCGTCTGCTGTTCGTGCATCACTCAGCCCCCTGTGAAAAACAAGCGGCCATCAGGGAACTAATGATCGGTCGTCAGGCTGGTGGTCATCTTTTTCCATGTCGGGTAAATAATGCTAACTTACTTTTTGTGTTTCTGTTCGGTGCCCTGAGACGACTTCTGTTGTGACTTGGTGTTGCTGCTGTATGTAAATAAACTGAATTGAATTGAATCGAACAGCTGGTTCTGGCTGTCACCAGCACACTGGCTGATCCACTATGAGAAGGTGCAGACTGAGTTTGTTGCAGCTTCTCTGATTGAAGGTCTTTTGGATAAAAGGTGAAACGTTTCAACAAAGAGGAACCCGTCAAGAGGACCTGACTCAACCTTGTTAGATTGGATTATTGAGCATGCATTGGGACATAATGCTAACTAATATTTCCATCCGTCCGTTATCAGCTTCTTCCTTTTCGGGTCACAGAGGTCAGTGGTGCCCATGTCCAGCAGTTACTCTGCGAGAGGCGGTGGACACCCTGGACAGGTCTCCAGTCTGTCACAGGGACACAGAGACAAATGAGACAAACAACCATTCACTCTCTCACTCACACCTAGAGACAATTTAGTCACCAATCAGTCTAACATGCATGTTTTTTGGTCTGTGGGAGGAAACCGGAGTACCCGAAGAAACCCCGTGCATGGACGGAGAGAACATGCAAACGCCACCCAGAAAGGACCTCAGCCGGGATTTGAACCAGGGCGACCTGCTCGTTGAGAGGCAGCAGCTCTACCAACTGCGCCACCGTGCCGCCCATAACTAATATTTGTATGGAAAAACAAAATACCTAAAATTCCTTGAAGAAATGCGTTTTCCCCCAACATCTTTCATGACACGGTTTTAACTAAAATCATTTTAAGTTGAGGAAAGCTGTGGTTTGGTCAAAACATCACAAATGATGTGTTTGGGCTCAGAGTGTGAGATGATGCTCAGCCACTACCACACCAAGTTGTAGCTCAAAAACTGCCTGAATGAAAATCTTTTCTGTGTTGGCTGATGGTGAATAGCTGTGGCAGCCATCTTGAATAGTGTTTGGCTTTGCGATTACTTTTATCCCTGTCACTTGGTCAGGCGTTGGGTTGCGGGGGCAGCAGCTTCATCAGGAGGCCCAGAAAACTTCACAGCCACCTCCTCCAGCCTTTCTTGGAGGACTCCAAGGTTCATGAGCCAACAGAGACATATTCCTTCCAACGTGTCCAGTGTCTTCCCCAGGGTCTCCTCCCAGTTGGACATGCCCAAAGCACCTCCCGAGGAGGCATCCTTACCAGATGCCTGAACCACCTCAACTGGCTCCTCTCCATGTGGGAGCAGCAGTTCTACGCCGAGTCTCTCTTGATAACTGAACTTCTCACCCTCTCTCTAAGGGAGAGTCCAGCTACCCTACAGAGGAAACTCATTTCCACCATCTGTATCTGAGATATCGTTCTTTCGGTCACTACCCAGAGTTGACAGAGTAAACAGAGAGCTTCTTGCAGCCCAGATCCCGCTTCACTAAAACAGACCGACACAAAGAACGCCATACTGTGGTAACGTCACCAGTCCAACTGTCAAACTCACGCTTCATTCTTCCCTCACTCGTAAACAAAACCCAGAGATAGATAAATGAACTTGTCCACTTCAGGCAGAACCTCACTCCAACCCGGAGAGGGCAATCCACACTTTTCCCACTAAGGGCCATGGCCTCAGATCTGGAGGTGCTGATCCTCCGAGCTGCTTCACACTCAGCTGTAAACCATTCCAGTGAGAGCTGGAGATCCAGGCACTATGACGTCAACCACATCATCTGCAAACAGCAGAGACAGAATCCGGGGGTCAGAACCAGACTCCCTCTGCTCTCTGGCTGCACTGAGAAATTCTGTCCATGAAACCAACAATGTTCAGTCAGATCATCTGGACAGGTTCTTTTTTTTTTTTTTTTGGCTGAGACGTTTCGTCCTTCATCCAAAGGACTTATTCAATCTGAGGAGCCACCAAACAAAACCAATTCCCACAAACAGCATACTTCATAGTGGGGAAAAACAGTTTGCTGGTGCTAAGATGACCTCCGAGGCCCGCCTATCCCCCATCAACTCCTCTGAGACAGCCATGCCAAAGTGGTTCAAATCATCAAAGTTCATGCTCAATAATCCAAGTGTAAAGTGCAACAATGTTCACTCAGGTCATCTGGACAGTTTATTTATTTATTTATTTTTTTTTTGCTGAGATGCTTTGTCCTTCATCCAAAGGACTTATTCAATTTGACGAGTCACCAAACAAAACTGATTCCCACAAACAATACTCCATAGTGGGGAAAAAAACAGTTATGCTGTTTGTGGGAATCAGTTTTGTTTGGCGGCTCCTCAGATTGAAGAAGGCCTTTGGATGACGGATGAACGTCTCAGCAGAAAAAGAAACCCATCTAGGTGACCCGACTGAACATTGTTGGATAGCAGGATTATTGAACATGAACTATGGTCTGTCCATGAAAGTTGTGAACAGTTTGTGATAACGGTGGTCCTGGTGGAGTCCCACACAGAAGGCGTCCGACTTACTGCCAGCAATGTGAACAAAGCGACTGATTAGCCCAAGCAAAGGACCCCCCACCCCGCCCACACTTCCCACCGACAGAGCACCTCACACAGTGTACTTCAAGGAACATGGTCAAATGCCTTCTCCAAGTCCACAAAACACGTTGAACAAGTTTTCATTACCCCTTGAGGGGTAAAGAGCCCGTCCAGTGTTCCACGGCCAATTCATGTCTCCTCAAAATCAAAAAGTTCACGGCAAAATTTGTTCCCAGTCACATTTACTTACCTGCAGACCACCGCCAGTTTAGTGTGGGTCAGTCGTTTAAGCTACATGGTTTTAGGTGGATTCAGCCGAATAGTTTGTTTACGTTGACTGTGGACCCACATTTGAATACCACATCTAAGAAACCACTGGAGTAAACCCTTTAAAACTGCACCATTTGATAAAGTTCAGGATAACCTTTTATGTGTTGAAGGTTATTGCATCAAGCGGTTTGTGTTTTGTGTCTGCTGATCGCATCCTTCTCGTCTACGAATCAGTTTCCACCTTTCAGGCTAAAAATAGCTTTTTTTGGTGCTGACGTTATGGATGACTCACTCAGAGTCACTCGCTCTCTCTCTTGTTTTTCTCCTTTGTCCCACACCCCACCGTCCCGCTTTGATTGCAATTTCCATGATGTCATTCATAATGCAGCTCAAACACACTGTGGTGCATTAGTTTTTAACACCAATTTGCCTTCAAGGAGAAAGCCTTCCTTTAAATATTTTAAAGAGGATTTTATAGTTTGTCAGACTTTCTGAAGGTCTTTCAAAGATTTTTCTTTTCAATTTCAAATACTTTTGCTCTAGTTTTCCATCCAATTCTTATATTTGTTGAAGAATAGGTGTCAGGCCTATACCATCAACAGCAGATGAATAATGTCTGATATATACAGTACTGTATGTATCTGATAAAAAATTGAACAAACAGCAAAGATTTGCTGCTGAACCTGAGAGATGCAGTAACCTTCAGCTGATCTTCAAGCGGTTTTTAGCTGATAGCTCTTTGAAAGTCACTTTGTTGGAACAAAAATCCCATTTTCTGTCCATCAGTGTGAGATATTGTTGGTATTTTTCACGATTTGAACTTGACAAATGGGAAAAATAGTATTTTTGACAAACCATTTATAAAGATCCCATTTCATGTAGATTCTCTGTAAAGATGTTCAGACTATTGAAACCGTACTAACGCATAACTTGAATGATGCATCAAATGGCTTCAAAAACCATTTTTTTATGTTGCTGATTCCATTTTTTGAATCTGACAAACATTTATTCAGTTTTATTTTCCTTTAAGCTTCAGATAAAGTTGTAAAAAGAAACTCTGAGAGACTTACACTGCATCTAAATTACAGTATTTTTTTGGACTATAAGGCGCACCGGATTATAAGGTGCATTAAGCAAAACAAAACAGTTGGATTATCTAACTTTATTCAACTCATTCACAATAACTCTCAACATTGTTCAATTGTACCACATAAAATTGGTTCGAGGTCAGTAAACACATACATAAGGCGCACTGGATCATAAGTCTCACTGTCGATTGTAGAGAAAATTAAAGGATTTTAAGTGCACCTTATAGTCCAAAAATACGGTAAGCACTTCTAATAAACAACACAACATAAAACACTCAAAAAATTATTTTTATCACAATAATCACACCTTTAGCACAAGTTAATGCCAAAATAATGCGGTATGAAAAGGATGGAGTTCAAAAATATGCAAACAGCGAAAGAGCTGCTCGAATTCCAGAGAATGATGTGGTTTTAGTGGGAAATGGAGCTGTTTTGTAACGGGGGACATGTGAGGACAGTGCAGGGCTGGAGGTTCAGACGGGGACACAAGTTATACAAACACAAGTAGCTTTGTTTGATGCACAACGTGCTGGACAACAAGACTTCCTCTGAAAAGACGGAAACATTTGATATTCAAACTTCCTGCATCAATTTCACTGCTTCAAATAAAACAATAGTTCCCATCGAAGCAAAGAAAATCCTCTTGATTGTTTAGAAACGTCACGTTTCTGTGAATCCTTTCCTGGGAATGTGATGATAATGAGAGCCAATTTCACATACTGATAATCATTATTACAGTACTGGGTAAATAAACAAGCTTCTGCTGTGCTCAATAATAATAATAATAATAAAAAAAATTCCTGCCTTCTTTTAAAAAACTGGAAATGTTTTAAAACGAGACAGAGGAGCCTTTTTAATAAAGTCATTGGGAGTTTCTTTAAAAGTTGTTGAGAAATTTCCATCAGGACAAAAAAGAATCTGTCATTTAAAGAATAATTCTGAAAATCAAAAGGAGGAAAAAGTTTATTTCTTGAAACCTAGAGAAAATGCATTTTCTGCTCAGCTAAAAAAAAAAAAGAAGGTTCAAAAAGCTTAACCGAAGCTAAAGGGTAAAAGCAAAACATTAGCTGTAAGATAAAAGTAGCACAGCGGCAGTTGAAAGAAGCAGTAGCTCTAAGAGTCTAAGCTAAAAGGAGCAAGTGACAGTTAAAAGTTAAATAGAGATAAAGAGTAACTAGCTAAAAGGAGCAGGAGAATAGTTTGAATCTTAAAGGAGAACAACGATATCTAAAAACTAAAAGGAGCAGTGGCAGCTATGAGGCATAAGCAGCAAAATGCTAGCTACATACTAAAAGGAGCATGCGATAGCTAAGAGCTAAATGGAGCGAAACAGTAGCTGCAATCTAAAAGGAGCAGAATAGTTTAAATCTAAAAGGAGCATGACGATATCTAAAAGCTAAAAGGAGCACATAATGGCTAAAAGCTAAATGAAGCAAAACAGTAGCTATAAGCTAAAAGGGGTGGGAAAATAATTTAAATCTAAAAGGAGCATGACAATATCTAAAAGCTAATAGGAGCACATGATAGCTAAAAGCTAAATAGAGCAAAACAGTAGTTATAAGCTAAAAGGGTGTGTGTATATATTTTAAATCTCAAAGGAGCACAATAATATCTAAAAACTAAAAGGAGCTAAATGGCAGCTATGAAATAAAAGGAACAAAATATAGCTACAAGCTAAAAGAAGCATGGTGATAGCTAAATGGTGCAAAACAGTAGGTATAATCTAAAAGTGGCGGGAGAATAGTTTAAATCTAAAAGGAGCATGACAATATCTAAAAGCTAAAAGGAGCACATTATAGCTAAAAGCTAAACAAAGAAAAACAGTAGCTTTAAGCTACAAGGAGCGGGTCAGAAGGAACATGACAATATCTAAAATACAAAAGAATCTAAATGGTAGCTTTGAGGTAAAAGTAGCACATTAGATAAATGCTAAAATGTGCTGAAGAAGGCCAAAATAAATAAATGAAAAATAAAATAAAAAATAAAGTTTTTGCATGAATTGAAGAGATATCAATATACTTTTATGGGGAAAAAATATAGAAGTTACAAATACTAGAAGTCACGCCTCATTTCCTAATGGAGACAAACATTTTCGTCTACAGAATAAATGTTTAAAACCATGAAAGTAGTTTGATTATACTAAAACTAACGTCAGAAAATATGAGGAGTAACTGACTCAACATTTCAAATGTAGGTCATTTAATGTTGACAGTCATACAAGTTCAGCCCTTTGTTTCTCTTTGAGACAATTTAACAGAAAGTCCATAGCAAAATATAAAATAATCAACAGCAAATATAAGATAAACATTAAGATATTGTTTAATTGTAAACTGAAGAAGATGGATTGCTTCCTTCTCCTGATTTGAATTAAACACTTAAATAGTTCAGTGTCTGAAGTTGTTTCCCTCTTAGTGTTGTCAGGATAATAAAATAAAACACTTCAGTTTAAGATTATAGGTTTAGATGCACCATTTCAGTGAGCGCTGATTTTAATGAAACTTGCAGGAAGTAAACAATGGATGCACATCTACAACACAGAAATGGGTTTAACTCAGTTAATTTTGCTGAACGCTGAACTAAAGCTGTATGTGGTAGTAGCTGAGAGTCATTCTCAACACGTACTCTGTGAGTATAGTTACTTCCAAGCTTTGACTAAACCACTACAGCTTTGTCGGTTCTTTAACTCTCGACGTGTCTGGCCTGTAATTATCTGTTCTTTGGTCTGAATTAGGTTATAAACTGTTTCTGAAATCATTGCGGAAGTGAAAATGTTGCACAGGAGCTGGTTCTTTTCTGTGTTCAGAGAAAAGCACAAATCAAAGGGAGTTTAATCGCCGCTGTGTCCTCAGCAGACCTTCCTCTCATTATATTCAAACTGTTCCTCTGTTGCTCATGTGGGCGACTGAGAGGAAGAAAACGGGCTGTTTATTCTTCCAAATCATCATTTCGTTTGAAGTAAAGAGTTTTATCCACAATTAATGTTGCAGCCGAAAACAAAACTTTAATTTTACTCAAAAAAGACTGTGTTTTATTATAGTTTTTACTCGATGCAGAGCTTTGTTCGACTCAGACAGATATAAATCTACAGGACATGGCTCAGTAGCTCGTATCTCAGTTATTCTTTAGTGTTTGTTTTTAAAGCCTGACGCCTCAGAGATGCGTGACGTAGACCGAGAAGTCAACATTTAAAAACTGCTGTCTGTTGAGCTGAAAGAGCTGCAGCTCTGTCCACAGAACAAGCCCCTTTGAATCAAAAGTCACTCAAATAAACTCATGCTGAGCCTCATGGATACAATATGTTTGAAGTTATGTACAACACTGGAATTTATATTATTTAAGAAAAAAGGATACGGATTATCTCTTGCAGTTTCTGATAATGCGATGACTTATTTGAAGCTGATTGTGTCGTTTCTTGTTGTATATGTTTGCGTGACAAAGCAGTTGGTCAGTTTCTTTAATGCGTGCCGCAGTGCGAAGCTACTATCGTTGTATTTTCTATAAGTTTCACATTTGTACAAATATTCTTTATTAGGAAAATTTGGGGTCCATCCATCCATTATCTTTTACCTGATTCTTCCTTTTCGGGTCACAGGTGTCACTGGTGCCCACATCCAGACCAGCAGTCACTGTGCGAGAGGCGGGGGACACCATGGACAGGTCTCCAGTCCATCACAGGGACACAAAACAAACAACCATTCACTCTCTCACTCACACCTAGAGGCATTTAGAGTCACCAATCAGTCTAACATGCAAGTTTTTGTCTGTGGGAGGAAACCAGAGTACCCAGAGAAAACCCACACATGCACGGAGAAAACATGCAAACTCCACCCAGAAAGGCCCCCCGGCCGGGATTCCATCTGATGACCTTCTCACTGAGAGGCGGAAGCTCTACCAACTGTGCCACCGTGCCGCCGTTTTGCAGCGATACGTTCATAAACGTTCAGAAAGTGTTTCTGGTTTTGTCTCGTTGGAAACTGCGTTACAAACAACATGACGATGCACTCAGCACACGATTGAAGATTTTTTTTTTAATCAACACTAAATGGTTTGCTTTAAACGTTAAAAATAAGTAATAAATTAAAGGGTTAGCTATCTCTGATGAATGTGCATCACCCGCTGCCTTTCATGCCAGAGTTTGAAATAAAATTTTAAATAATCTTGTCACAGATTGATTAAATCCTGAAAATAATATAATCTATGATCTCTTGTGATATCATCAGTGGTCTTGGAGTATGTGTTGTGAAAGACTCTCAGCTACTACCACACCAAATTTTAGCTCTGTACTTGTAAAACTGGGCTGTCTAATCCTGAGTTTCAGACATTTTTGTGTTGGCCAACATCAGTCAGCTGTGGCCGCCATCTTGAATTGAACAGAGTCCAAAGACAAACAGTAATTACTTTCTGAGAGTTTCATTGATTCATTCATTCAGTGGTTCTTGTTGTGAATGATTCTCAGCTGCCATCACACCAAACTTCAGCTCATGCTTTGTAAAAATGACAGACTTATAGTGATTTCTGTGCTGGCGGTGGCTGCCATATTAAGTGGAGTTAACCCCAAAATCTAATCAGTTGTGGACGCACACCCAACCCAATCCCTGAAAGAACTTTTAAACAGTAAACTATGAAACAAGGAGAACCCAGAGCAAACCCAGGACTAGTCTGGAAGGACTATCTCTTCTCTGGCCTGGGAACACCTCGGGATCCCCCAGGAGGGTCTGGAGATGGAGGTCTGGGTAACAGACAACCAGTTTTTCCTCATTTACACTGAATATATTGTGGATTCATTCAACTTTGAACACCATTTGAAGGAGTTGGGATTTCCTAAAAAAAAAAAAAAAATCACATGAATTCATATACTGTTTAAGTGTAAAAAGCAGCATGTGCTGATTGCAGTGTGTGTGGTGAAGTGTGTTTTGAGGGGAAATGAGCTCTGTAACGTGATGATGGCTCCCATCGTGACATAATGAGGATGAATCAGTGGGAGCTGAGTTACATAAGCAGCTCATCTCAGGCTGGCCCAGATTAGAAACACTGCAGATTAAACATCCTGCAAGAAAACATCTAAACAAAACATCCCATCAGCAGCAGAGCTGGGCCACCTAGAGGTGAAAAATAACTTTACACTTTATTTTAAGAAACCTGTTTTCTCTCTAATACTAAAAACGACATGAAACTCCCATATGATAAGATATAAAAGCACAAACTTACATTTATTGTCTTATAATAACTCAAGACAAAACTGCAACAGAAGCCTTTATTACTCAAATTACATCAAATGCAACAATATTTAAAATGACATAAAAGTCTAATAAAAAAAATCATAAAATAATATAGTATTCATTGTTGATGTGAAAGATAATAAATATGCTAGACAGCTGGGACAGATCCAAAATATTTACAGCTTTAAAGAGAGAAAGAAGGCCTACATTACAAATCCACAAAGTTGTGGACATTAGAATAAATTTAAATTTAAAAGACGTTGGATCCTCTCAGCAGATGGTGGATATTCTGTTGTGTGCTTAAGTCTTACGCACAGTGTTTTGTTCATGTCTACATAGTGTGTACAGTGTTGATCAAAGTAATCCGGTTTTGGTATTTTGGAATTTTATACATTCAACACCAATTTTGGAAAACTTGGGACGGAAATGATTCGTAAACCACATAAACCCATATTTTGTCCACAATGAAACAAAGGAAACACATCAGCTGTTTTGAACTGCGAAACTGTGCCATGCATCTGGGAATAAAATAAGTTAATGTTGTATTTTATGGCAGTCACTCATCTCAAATAGGTCGGAACAGCTTTCCTCTGTGAAGAATCCCCTCTTCTTCTAACAAGTCTGTAAACGTCGAGGACCCGAGGAGACCAGCTGCTGGAAGCGTTGGACGGACATGTCCCACTCTGGGCTGATGTAGGACTCTGGCTGCTCTACAGTCCCGAGTCCTCTCTTTTTATGTCGTTTTTAAAACCTGCTGTTACTGATGCTTTTCAAGATGTGTGAGCTGCCCATGTTAGAGGCACCAATGCACCCCCATACCATCAGAGAGGCAGGCTTTTGAACTGTGCGCTGATAACAGGCTGATGGTCCCACTTTAGCACAGAGGACATGGTGTCTTCTAAAAAAAAAAAAAAAGATTTCAAATTGTCTGAACACAGAACAGTTTTCCACTTCGTCCATTTTAAATGAACCTTTGTCCCGGAGCAGACGTTTAACTTTCAGGACGGTGCACGCATGTGGCTTCTGTTTTGCCTGATAGAGCTTTGGGCAGCATGTGTGGACGGCGCTGCGAGTTGTGTTAACAGACAACGATTTGTGGAAATGTTCCTGAGCCCAGCAGAGATGTCCAGAACAGAACCAGACCTGTTTTAGTGCAGTGCTGCCTAAAGATCAAACATCCAGTACTGACTCTCAGCCTTTGAGCTCAGATGTTTCTCCTTATTTTAAAACTCTTTTGATGATATTATGAACTATAGATGATGGGATATTAAAATATGTAAAAAAAAATTTTTTTTTGCTGGTGAGCATTAATTTTGACATTGTTCCATTTTAGACAGTTTATTTGTAGATGGTGAACCCCTGCTCATCTTAACTTCTGAGAGATTTAGCCTCTAAAATGCTCATTTTGTACCCAGTCCTCACACTGACACGTTGCCAAATAAACTAACGCATCATAATTATCCTACATGGTGCATATATACCTGTATATATGCACCGTGTACTTTTACATTTTGTTGCTTGTGTTCCAATTTTTTTTATGTGATGCTGCTAAAAAAAATCAAAACAGCCAAATATATAAAAATAAAATCTTCAGTTTCAACATTTAATATGTTAGCAGTGTTCCACTGTGAGGGGCTGCAGTAGCTCGGTGGTCTGTCAGGGCTGTCTGATCCTGAAGCTGCGAGCCCAGGTTGCACCAGGAAGGGCATCTGGCATAAAACAAAGGTGAGTTTGCTCGCTGTGGTGACTCCTGCAGCGATTTTAAAATCACTGCATCTGTTTTTATTCATATTTTACACAACTTCCCAACTGTATCTGAATTAGGGTTGCACCTTCAAAGTTCTCATTCTTCTATTATGTTGCTATAAGAAAAACTTTAAAAAGTTTTCAGTTAATCCAAAATGCTGCTGCCAGAGTCTTAATACAGATATTAATAACCTACAAAGCCCTCAACAACCTAGCCCCATCTTATATTACAGATCTTATTGTTCCATATTTTCCCAACAGAGCACTTTGCTGGAGGACAAATTGACCTAATATCTTAAAATGAATTGTTACAACTGAATAGTTTTCATTTGATATTATTTATATTTCATGTGATTCTTGACCTGCCATTGTGTATCTGTTCCTCTCAAACCCAGCCGGTCGAAGCAGATGGCCGCTTGTCCTAAGCCCGGTTCTGCTAATCTAATATCTCTGGGGTTTGGGTCTTTTGCTTGGAGTGAAGGTCCTCAAAGTGAGAAAATGAATAATCCTGTTGCTTCTACGTCGTCAGTCTAATATTAAACACTAATCTGTAATTTTTGTTTTAGTTTAGGATGAGCTTATCTGTAAATATCTTCTGAAAGTGAAGGCTTTGGACGTCAGGTGTGTCTCTTCATGTGCAGAGCCAGGTGGTCTGAGCGGGAGAAGGCCCTCTGACACAGCAGACACTGGTAAGGTTTCTGACCCGTGTGTTTGCGGTAGTGACGCGTCAGTTCATCTGAGCGGGCGAATTTCCAGCTGCAGCCCTCCCATGAGCACTGGTAAGGCTTCTCCCCTGTTGGTGAGAGGAAAAAAAATGAAACATTTGATGATAACTTAATCTGGGATTATGGACGTGTTTGTTCTTTGGTCGTTGCTCTGATTACCTGTGTGAGTGCGGAGGTGGGCCTTGAGGTGGGAGCTCTTGGTGTAGGTCTTGCTGCAGCCGGGGTACTCGCAGCTGTGGATGGCTGGCCTCTTTTTCCCAGCGGGCCTCCGACCGCGCTTCCCCTCCACCCCACCGGGGGGCAGGTGAGGCCTGACCAGCATCTGCTGCTGGTGGTGATGGGGCGCGTGAGCCGTGGCTTGGGTGTGGGGGTATTCGCTGTAAAGGTTGGGGTTAAAGTGGGGCATGTAGCCGTAGTGTCGGGGGTCGGGGGTCACGACCTGTGGAGGGATGAACCTGCTGTTGGGGAGATTCACCACCGGGGGGTGCTGCTGAGCGTAGTAGGTGCTGAAGTCCCTAAGGCCTCCTCTGCAGTGTCTCTCAGCGCCTCCTCCTTGAGGGATTTCAAACTGATTTACATTCTGTGCATTAGGGAACAAAATCCACGTTTGGTCTTGGCTGTAACCATGGTGATACAGCTCCGGCTGCACCGCCGGGGTTTCAGCAGGAGCCAGGAGCTCGGCCAGGCCGCCGCCGTTCACCTGCAGGCTCTCCGGTCCAGTTTGGTCCTTGAACACGTTCACCTTTTGGTGTGCTGTGTCCAGGTTGGGTTGGACGTCCAAAGAGCTGAGGTTGAGGTCAGACGAAGGGCTGCTCCACCCAGACAGCAGGAACTCGATGTCCCAGGATGCTTGGCTCTCGTCATCCAGGAGCTCGTCCGTGGCCTGCGGGCAGAGATGGACCTGCTCCGAGCTGCTCAGAGGGACAGGCCCATCGTCACACTTCCACACCTGGAGTGAGAGCATTCAGAGATGAGGGTCACCACGAAAACAGGCTCACAGATTTTAAAGCCTTTTTTTAAAACGATGACATTTTGCGCCTTTTTTTTTACTGGGCCTGACACCGAGGGACAGTTTAGTTCCCAAAGAGCTTAACATGTGTGTTTTTTGCATGTGGGAGTACCCAATGAAAACCTACAGGGGGAATATGTAAACGGCACAGAAAGGCAGAGAGGCAAACCTATGACCTTTTCTTTGAGAGGCAACAGCTTTAACCACTGAGCCACTGTGCAACTAATATTATCACAATAAAAAAAACATTAAAATGTCACATTGCAATCTTTTCTAACAGTGTGCAGCCTTTTACTCAGTAAAGGATTTTGACACGTCACTTTTTTTCATTGTGAATATTTAAAGCTGAATATAAAGTTTCATTTTTTTTAATAAATTCCTAAAAATCATTACATATAAATATTTTTTCAAGATGTTCTCTTAAAAACTAATGTATAAAGTTAACTATGTTAAGAAAAAATGAGCTGTTAAATAGCAGCAGCCTCAAGATTTTCAAATTTTACTGATTAAACTGCTGAAGTATTTAGTTGGATTTTTTTGTCCGATTTCTAACTTTGTGCAAACACATGAGAGCTAATAATGACAAAAGTTGACAAAAGGTGGAAAAAGTCACAAACATTGGAGCAGAAAAACATCATATATATGGTGCAAACCATCCATCCAGAGTTTAGATTTTGTTTCAAAAGATCTTTTGTGATCCTTTAGTGATCTTGATCAATATTTTAAAAATATTTCTGAAAAAATATTTAAAGGTTTATTTTTAGAGATCACTCATTTTGAGAAAATTTAGTTTTTTTTGTTTTGTTTGTTTGTTTGTTTGTTTGTTTGTTTGATAAAGCACCTAACTCTGTTCAATGAATTACCGGTACTCACACATAAAAAAATAAAAAATGCATGCAAACTCCAGGGATGAAGCAGTGCAGTGCCAATATATTATAATAAATTTCAATTAGACATTTTTATTAAAAGCAGCATGTAATAAAAAATGTGTCCACTTCTTTAGTTATATTAAAAAAAGAAAAACACAAGCATAAACAGGTATTTTGGCATCAACAAGGTGATTTCCAAAAAGCTATTAGCAGAAAACTTAAAAACTCAGTAAACTCCATTACCAGCTGTAAAACATGTTTATAAGACCTTTTTTCTTTTTTCCACACTCCTCACTTTTTAGACAAAACCGGCATGATACGCTGCCATTTTCAGGTCCAAACACTGGTCAGAAAATGCTGCCGAAATCCAAAATAAAAGCAGAGTTAACATAAATAGACTAGAGAAAGTGCATTTCCTGTGAAAATGCAGTGTGGATGCTTATTACTGAAGAACTTGCTAAAACAGTTGAAATTAGCTAAAACATGCTGAAATGTAGCTGAAATAGAAGAACAAGCATAAAGTAGCAGAAGAAAGCTACCTAAGCAGAAATTAGCACAACAATTAGAAATTATCTAAAAAAAAATCTTAAATTAGCCAGCTGAAAAGGTACAAAAAGCCGAAAATAGCAGAAATAAACTGAACGAAGCATGAAAAGCTGAAATTAGCAAAAAGAATTTAATTAGGCTGAAAGTTATAGAAAATACCACAAAAAATTAGAATTTATCTGAAAACAGCTGAACTTAACTAAAACAGCCAAAGAAGGTAGCTGAAAAGGTAGAACAAGCTTAAATTAGCAGAATAAAGCAAAAATAACACATTTGCCCACTTAGGCTTAAAGAAGAAGAAATAAGCACAAAGAAGTGGAAATTATATAATATAAAAGTCGAAATTATATTAAAAAAAAAAAACCTGAAAAGTGGCTAAAAAGCTAAAAAAAAAAACTTAATTTACCAGAAGGAAGTTGAACGAGCACATTTTTGCTGAATTAGGCTGAAAAAAGATTAAATGAGTGCAAAAAAATGGAATTAGTCAAAAATGCTAAAATTAGCATGAAAACTGCTAAATACTAGCTGAAATAGCAGAAAAAGCTGAACAAGCTGAAATTAGCAGAAAGGAGTTAAGAAGCTTAAAAATGTTGTAGTTAACAGAATGAATCTGAAAGGAGCACAAAACAGCTGAAAGTAGCTGAAAGTGAAAAAATATTTAAATTTGCACAAAGAAGCTGAAACAGAACAAAATGTGAAGGGAGCAGGTTGTGAACAGATCTAAACATATGAAATGAAATGAGCTCAATTTATTTTCTATGACAAAAAAGTGACAGAAAAGGCTAATTTCAAAAAGCTAAAGTTGCAGCAATACCTAAAGTCATAGCAGGATTGTCCTGAACGAGCTGAACATTTTTGATACTTGACTGAAATAGCTTAAACTGCAGGACAAGAATGATGCTGAAAAACGCACAGAAGAGAAATGGATCACAGTAGAGTGAATGCTTCATAAACATTCACGCTATTACTGTTTCAACCACCTTTGAACAATTCTGTGCATTTCAAATAAAAATATGCTGCAAACTTCACTGTAACAACTCAGACAAAACAATAAAACGTATTGTTTCTTGGCTTTTTGATTGAAAATGTCATCTTTTCTTGCTGTTTCTCTCTGTCGGTGTGTGTGGATGGCGCCATAAAGTCACAAAACTCACCTTCATTTTGTCAGTCGTTTGTGAAAGGCTGGAGAAGGAGCTGAAGGACGGCAGGGCGGCCTGAGTGACAGCCATCAAGCTCTCTGATACAACAAAACCAGCTTCAGACGTCTTACTTTGTTTCTTTGGAGCCTCTTCTTACTACATGACTATCTTACCCTCATCTAGAAAAACTATTACAACAAACAAAGTTAACGCTTAAAGACAATAAAAATTAAAATGTCTCCGAGGTTCAACTCTATCTGTCCCTCGTCTCTCTTGTCTGTCCCTGTCAGCTGTTTCTCAAAGTTCAAATCTCTCTTCTTCACGTAGGTTTGAACCGTTAGAAGGAGGAGGAGCGCCAATGAGAATTAATATGCTGTTTCCTAAGATTGGTCACTTTTAATCACTAATCCACTCTGTTATCGCACTTTAAGTCTCTGCCTTCCTGTTCTGAGGGATTCAGAGCAAATAAATAAATAAAGTCTGAAACCACCAGTGAGCGTCCCTCGAAATAATAAATGAAATTATTATTGTTAGTTTTATATGATAAATGGCCATTCATTTATTGTTAAAACCCCAAACGTCTTTTAATGAACCACTTTCAGTCTATATTGATATAAATGAATTAAAGCTCCCTGCATGCAACTCAAAAATTAGGATTTTTAGTTTTAAACAAAGAGGAAAATTAGTATTTTTTTGTTTGTTTTTTACTGTAAAATTAAAGGACTACAATTCCTTGAAAGAACTTTAAGATTATGTGAACTGATAAAAAGAACCGTGTTTAAGCTTATTAAAATGCTGTCAAACGCCTTTAGAGTTCTGTCAAATTAACACCTTTATATATTGTTTAATTTGATTTAGATTGTAAAATTTGTTTTGATTGCTTTCTGGCCACATTTTAATCAAACATTTGTCAATTTTTATCTAAATGAAGTATTTAAAAAAGCTTTAAAATACAGTTCAAAACATTTAATTTGTGTTTTAATTTGTTTTAAAACCATATTTACCCTTGGGCTGTGAGAAATAGTTCACTACAGCTGAGCGGACCACCTTCATATTTCCCTCCTTCAGGCTGCGTTTCTGGTGAGGATGCAGCTTCTGAGAAGACCTGAGTGTGAAAGGTGATTATTTTCTGGCTCAGTTTATCTGTCGGCACGAGGCCGAGGTGGGCTGCTGCCTCCTCGCAGATAACGGCGGTCCGACTGCTGCTGGCCCCTGATGACGGGCCCGCCGCTGATAAAGACCCCCGAGTGACGATTAGGCTTCATTAAAAAAAAAGTGGTGACCAGTTTAGCAGAAGCGCGAGCACAAAGTTCAGTTTAACTCGAGGATTTTATTCAGGGTCTGATCAGAGAACCTAGAAATATTTTATATTTTCTTTTCAGGTTTAGTGATGTTTAAGAAAATACAATTATTTTCCTTTTTTTTTCATGTATTAACACTATAAAATGTCCTATTGATGTGCTTGTGCATAAAAAAAGATAAAACTTGAATATTTTCTCACTTTTTTAAATTTATTTACTTGGTATTCTCTATTAAATGTCACCAGTTTGTCTCCCACTGGTGGGTGTCTGTTTTCAGCACAAAAGAAAAAAACTATTGAAATATCACAGTGCAATTAGAATTTAAACACATTTTTGAAAAAAAGATGAATTAATAAAACATATATTT
>JARVGQ010000547.1:13187670-13202199 GCA_031762355.1 Hypsolebias martinsi | reverse complement strand
ATAGTATGGTCAGTGTCTCATTAATAGGTAACAGTGGCTATTAATGAGACACTTGGCTTGCCATACCAAGCCACCTTGATCTCGCTCTGGAACTCTTGGAGCAAATGTCAAATTTCACTGCGCCGCTCAGGTGAAATGCAGCTGATTTGACCATTAAAGTGCATTTATTAAGGAAAAGTGCAACTGAGACACATCTTTGCTATAACGTCGAGCAAACAAATAATTGTTTTTAAAGTGTTAATCTTGTTAAATTCTTGCTAAAGTCCTTCAGTGCACGCTTCCACGGCCGCCATTTGGCAGCCAATCGATTTTTGGTACAACACCGGCCCACATTTCCAGGTGGTCAGCAGTGACGCATAATAGATATGAATTATGTGGCGAAGCAATTTGTTTATGTTTTTTTCCACTTTATTAGACATTTTTGGACTGAAGCAATTTATACGGTGGTGTTATGTGTATGTTGGAAAGTATGGTAAGTCCTATTACAATTTTTAGGACACAATTTCTTCCATTATAACTTTCCAAAAGGAACTGTCTGAGCGTAGTCACTGATTTGAACTGATCGTCTGGACTTACTAAAGATGCAATAAAACCATGTGCTTACCTTTCATATCATTCTTCAAGACAATAATCCTTTTATGACCGTGTCCCTTGATCCAAATCACCTGATAAAGTAACCAAAATCAATGAAAAAAATAAAGTTGGATAAATTAATTTCTATCAACAGCCTGATAGGCAAGTCAAATTTTTTTTCTTTTTGAAATAAAGTTTGCCAAATGTAATTAATGTTCATATTCCCACCTGTGGAATAGCACTGAGCAGCTCATCAGTGCAGATGTATCCATAGGAGCGTGGTTCAAGGCTGCAGCCCACAAATTTATTATAAGCCCCCAGGAACTCCGTCAGGAAGATCTGGTTGTAATGGTAGGTGTGCAGCAGTGCTCGGACATTACGTGCAAACTGGTAAAGCCTAGTTAGCCTCACCCATTCGTACCCATGACCACTGGCAGCACTGCCAACATGATCACTTTCACTTTCTTCATAGTACAGCTGTGAAAAAGCAAAAAAGGTATGAAACATTGAAAAAAATAAACAACCCCCACCCCAAAAAAAACTCAAGTTTCTTTAAATAGAAATTATTTCTAACCTCCACAAGATAAGGAAGGCTCTTGAGCAACTCGCTCAGTGAGAGGAACCCATATTCACATGGATTTAACTGGGTACCATGAACACTTTGGTAAAGTTGACTCAGCTCCTCCACCTTCATGCCCTCGGCGACCTGCTCGTTATCTTGGGACATGAGCAGAGCCAGAAGCTGGGAGGTCAGCAGCCGCAGAGACTTCCTGTTGATCAACTGCACTTCTCGACCCTCCGAGCCATCGACCACCTTAATAAAACCAAAAGAAAGGCAGTTTTTTATTAACACCTGTATTGCAAGTAGAATATAGGATCAAGATTTCTGAAGCCACTGCACACTGGAGATCAACATTTGGCAGGAATACTGTTCAAATTACCGTAATTTCTGGACTATAAGCAGCTACTTTTTTTTACACAAGCTTTGAACAACACAGCTTATACAATGCTGCTGCTAATTTATGGATTTTTATTCTTTTTTCCAACGGGCTAACGAGCATCATGCTGCCAAAACATTTAGCCTCG
This sequence comes from Hypsolebias martinsi, assembly GCA_031762355.1. Classification (NCBI taxonomy): domain Eukaryota; kingdom Metazoa; phylum Chordata; class Actinopteri; order Cyprinodontiformes; family Rivulidae; genus Hypsolebias; species Hypsolebias martinsi. Next base: position 13,200,540 of record JARVGQ010000547.1, on the reverse strand, counting down.
TCACATCCGGGTGCTTACATAGCTGCTCAATACACGTCTCTCTTGGACGGTGGGTCCTCATGACTCACTGAGACTACCTGTATAAATAAAAGGTAAAAAATAATAATAATAATCTGACCAGTGAAATTACTGAACAGGTCACAGTGGACCAATGAAACGGGGAGGGGAGGAGAGAACAGGGAGGATCCCCACCACACCTTTCACGGGAGGTGGGGATGCCCATGCATGTGCAGAGCAACTTTTGCCCCGCTCCCAGTGGATCCTGACAGCGACAGTGGAGCAGGAGGAATATAAAGATAGCAATCAGTGACTTCCTGGTAGGCTACTGTATTTATTTTTTAACCAGCCATGTTACAGGCACTGGTCAGAAAAAAAAAAAAAAAAAAAAAGTTTACGGTACTATAAACATTTGTGTATGTTTCCAGTACATATATAATTAAAAGTAAAAAACGAATAAATAAATAATCTGTGTGTAAATATCTCATGTTACAACATGGACACCTGCATACAATGTTTTTTTTTTTTTAATATATATTTTTAAATTTAGTGGGCATGGCTTATATTTGGGTGCGCTCAGTAGACCGGAAATTACGGTACAAACAATTTAAACCTGAAGCTTAATGGTCAATAATTCTCTGGAGGCAGGTTATTTCCTCCAAATCTGATCTCTGCAGAGATGCAAAACATAGTTCTTTACATTCAGGGTGGGAGGAAGTGCAAACATGACTACACTGAGCGGCAACGTCAGGGAGAAAGGAGGGGGACTAAAACACAAGAGGCCCAGCTGTCCACTTCATCTTACTGAAAGATTCAGTTGGAGCAGCAGACTGGGTGCTGATTTTTGCAACAGGAAGTTTTGAACTTTGCTCATCCATCTGACAGGTAATATATGTTGGCTCTTGTTCTATCTTTAAAAATCTGAGAACAATATTTTCTAACAGACAAACTATTCATGGTTTCCAATGGCAGACCACTGCAAGGACAATTAACAACAGATGTATAGAGGGGTTATCAATTAATTTGTTTAAGTCTTCATAAGCATCAACATTATCATTTTAGAATTTGTTTGCCAAATTAATTTTTTTTTAAAATTCCCCTTTACCTTGACAACGTGGCAGAGTTTGGCCAGAAGAGCAGGCAGGGAGGAGGCGTCGTAGTCCTGCAGGCGTAAACCGTAACCAAAGGTCTTGCTGTACTCCATGAGCAGCTGGCTGACGGGAAGACTGAAGTTGTTCTGGGAACGCAGCAGCTTGACTAGCTGGGCTGCCAGAGCCTTGATGTGCTCGACCTCTGTCAAAGTCAGCACTTTCTCCTCACCACATTCCAGCACCTGATTAAGGACGAGGACACTTAGTGAAAATGTACTAAAACTAATTTGATAGTTTTTTTTTTTTAAAGTAAATCCCAAGGTTAAAACACACTAACACGATCCACAATGCAACATATTTTGTGAGTGTGTGTATCAAGGCTACGATTAGAACCCAAAAGTATTATTTGAGAGGCCATTAAACACAGCAAGTATAAATTAAAACAAGGGATTGTTTGCCACTTACTGTCAGAATGTCAGGGATTGCCTCAAAGAGCTCCATGAGTTTGGTGAATCCGTAGTAGCTGAGTTTGCACTGACGACCAAAGTGGTGATGGTATGAGGGTATGAACTTACTGAAGGGCATTCGACAGTGAGGCTGATGGCGGAGGAGGTCCACCACCTCTTTCCCAAACTGCTTGGTTCGCTCAACTTCCTCCACCGTACGCTCTGACAAATAATGCATGTATATTTTCTAACATTCAACATCAGCGGTTTAAATAAATACTTTTTGACAATTTGCTGTTACTTTTTCCATCTTCCTTAACAAAACCGTTTTAAACGGACCTCTTTTAGGAACGGAGATGATGGTGTCGGTGGCCTGGTGTGTGATGGTGATGGTGGTGTCCGGGATCTCCGACAGCAGGTCCATCAAGTCACAGACGCCATAATCAGTGACACTCCAATCTCTGGAGAAGCACCTGGTACAAAAGAGTCAAGAACAAACATTCAGCCTCTTTATGGACAGTTTACCATTTATGACGAGCCTTCACATCTACACCTCAAAGACTGACCAGTGATACGCCTGCATGAAGTCTTTAATGGCTACTTGCTTGCTGGCTTGAAACTTAAGCAACTTAAGGAGGTCCTGGGTGAAGCGTTTCACTTGTGCTCTGTGAGTAAGGGTCAGCAAGCGCTTGGTACCCATACCCAATATCTGTTGGGACATAAAATGAAAGCACGATATAAAGAAAACGCACATGTCGGATTTGACACAGGTATTACAAGTGAGGCTTTAATGGGAACCTGTAGGACATGTGGGACGGCCTCCAGAAGCTCCAGCAGCTTGGAGAAGCCGTAGTCGGAGACACGGCACTGCTTGGCGAAGTGATGGTGATACGAAGGTATGAACTTGCTGATGGGCATGATGCAGGTCGGCTGGCTCTTCAACAGGTCGATGACTTCTCGGCTGAACTGGATAAGTTGGGGATTTCCAACTGGGCTCTTGCAGCGTTGAATCCATGGCTCTGCAAACAACAAACAAACAAACACATTTCTGAAAAACCTGAAGTGATGACAAACTCAAAAATGATGAAACTGATGAGCATTCATACCAGAGTTTTGCGCAGGCGGTTTGTTGTGGATCCACTTGACGACTTTGAAACCATTCTGAGCTGTGACGATTGAAATACTGGGAACGCAGGTGATCAGGTGCTCCAGAGAAACGGCACCCTCCAGTGTCTCAGTGCCGACACGCAAAGGGCTAAATTTTGCAGCATAGCAGTCTGGAAAGCTAGAATGAACATAAAAAATTTTTTTTTTTCTTTAAAACACTTCTATGAGCGCAGAAACAAAGTCTGTAATGAAACGTTTATATGAAAGAGGTGGTTGTTACCTGAGGAGTGGAACAGTGCCCTCGTGTGACTCCAACAGACCGTGGACCTCAGAGGTCAAACTGCTCAGCGACATCACAACAAATGGGATTTTATAAGAGTCGGGGTCAAAGTCAGCTTCACTACAAGAAGATAAATCTCTCAGTCAGTGACAGACAGACAGAAGACAGTTTGTGTAACTTCACGTTTATTTCTTACAAGTTTTGATACCTGAAGTCTTGCTGTGCATGATGTTGTCTGCAAACAGGCTCGTGGTACTCGAGTTCTTCAAACACAACAGGACTCCCACTGGCTGAGGAGCTTTCTTGAGACTGAGAAGATCCGAGGGGACTCTGGCGAATTTGGCTGTTGGACAGAAGGCACGCAAGCCTCGAGCCCCCCTGTTCCCTCACTGAAAGCACATCTGGCAGCCTGTACAAATCGCTGACTGCGAGTTTACGGGAGTACCTAAACGAAGGGAAGAAAACAAGTACCAGTAAGTTATTTTTGTAAAAGCTACAATATAGAAAAAGCAGGAAATGAGACAAGCACTGACTTTTTCTCATAGATCTCAGTGAGCTTAGACAGAGGGAGGCAGTTGGCAGGTGCATCCTGAAGAATACAGATGATCTCTGTGCTGTAAAAGATCAAAGTGAAATTTAAAATCACTGATGCTAAAGTATCTATGTACTTTGTAATGTTTAAAGATGCGTTTAAAGCCATTTCGCCACCTGAGCATGGAAAGAGTTTTGTTGTTTCCACCAGTGATCAGAGACACCTGAATGCGTTTGCCTCCGATTTTGTAACGGTGTAAACCAGTGACGGCGCTAATGGCCTGCTGCAGGAACAACATCCGAACTGTGGCCTTCAGCTGATAATCAGTGTGGGGGCTCAGCTCAACAGCTTTAACCTAGACAAAACAGTTTGTACAACAAAACTTTTTTTAAAATCAACATCGTTGAAAGATTATTCCGTCGAGGTCATTTCAAGCATCCACTGGCACTTGGACTCATCTGTGCATCGGTATAAAGAATTCCCAGTCGGCTTTACCTGCCCATATCGAGAGAAGGTGTCGTGCAGTGTCTGCTGCAGCTCTTTGCGAGACATTCTGTAGTCGAGGTTGGCGACCTGGACCTCTGCCCCCTCTGTGAAGGGCTCAGAGGCACCTTCAGGGCAGGAGCCACGAGGGGTGACGAGCAGAGGTGAGGACCGGCTGGACAGACAGGGGGATCCACTCCTGTCCGTTGGAGGAAAGATTAAACCAACAGCTACCACTGCTTCCAGTTACACTTATCAATACAAGGTGGTGGACAATACCTGGAAGACCAAGTCCTCTGAGACGTGACAAGTGGACTGAAGCTCATGTGTAGGTTTAACTTGCTGAAGGCTGAGGGTGTGCTGATATGGAACTCCCCTGAACTCCTGTCCCTTTGCTCTACAGACAACTGGGTCACACTCCGTGGACTGGAAGCCTCTCTTTTACACAGAAAATGTTCATGTTCAGTGAAACCTACAACTGCACATAAAGTAGAACTTTAGAGTGAAATAACTTGTCAGTGTTTACCTCCTCCTGTTCATGGATTCTCCTCTGAGGACAGGCAGAGACACTTGCTCCAGAGCTCCTCTCTCATTATTACTGCGGGGTGAAGAGGAAGCAGCACGACCTCGGTCCAGAGGCTGCGGGCCTATCTTGGGCTTGGCTTCCATATTTCCTAGCTCCTAAACCACAGAGGGGGAGGAAAACGTTTAATATTCCTGGATCTAGTTCGTCTTTTCAGTGTGTGCGTGTGTAAATGCAACAGGAAGTGATTAGTAAGATTTGTTAGGATATATGGAAACGAGGTCAGGACAAACCATAATGGGGAAAACAAACAATTTGGATCAAACCAGTGATGCACATTCAAAATTAGAAAATAACTATTTCACATTTATGAGTTTAAATCCAGCAATTAAGAGTAGATGTGCAAAACATTTGGCTCCAGTGAGCTTATAAACAAGCTATGATGACGACCTGATGAAACTTTCTCCCAGATATTGTTTTCTTTAGTTGTTGTCACTAGGCACAAAACAACAAGCTAATGTAGCAACCCGAGCCAGTTTTTAGTTACTGTGGGCTAAATGCCTACAAGGGATAAAACAGCCACTAGACAAAACAAACCAAGCACTTACAAAGCAGATGCATGCAGTCAGATACAAAATGAACAAAAACACAAAAATCCACAAACTCTACAGAGATGATCGTATTCATAAATGACGAATGAACATGCAGAGAAGCCAGAGGAAAGCATAACAAAGCATCATGCTAGCACAGGCAGACACATGAAGGCAGCATGCAGTTAAAGCTGTTAGTTAAATTAGGACTGAGGCGAGGAGAAGCGACTATGATCGACATGGCAGCCCAGACAAGAACAGAGGGCAGAGGAGGCTGAGGGCAGGCAGGCACGATCGAGTCTGCTGACCTGATGGGGTTTGGCTGGAACACCACCAGAAGGCCCACTGGACCCCCTCCTGGGGCTGTAGGGTCTCTCGGGCAAAGAGGTGGGGCATGGGCGGGCAGCTTGCCGTGACCTTCTAGGCGATCTGGGCTTCTCCAGAGGCAAAAATGAGAAGGGGGGGATGGGTGGGGGAGGGGCAAACATTGGACCCTGGATTTGAAAGGTCTGGAGTTTAGCTTGAGGCAAAAGGTGGGGTTGAGAAGTTATCTCAACTTCAGGACTTGCTTTGTTTTGAGGCCTTGGAGAAACAGAGAGGCTGATCCGGTGGCCAAAAACATCCTCGTTTTCCATTCTCTTGCGGGCGCGTGCCGCCGCCTCAGGGCTGCCAAAGCGGAGGACTGCTGTGCCCTGGGACAGGCCGAGCACCTTGCCACCACAGTTGTCTGAGAGGCGACGGAGCCTGAGCTTCACAGCATTCTTCAGGCTCTTGTCACAGATGGTGGGAAGGTTGTGCACATAGAGGAGGTTGAAACTGGGCTGAGGGAGGTGAGGAAGAGACATTGTGCCCGTGTGGTTTGTACAATTACATCACAACGAGAAACTGAAGCAGTTTAGGCTCATCTAAGATCAAAAGAATCGCCAAAAGTGCTTATGCAATACTGACGTAAGCTTTCAGACCCTTGTGTGTTCTCCACAGCCGTATTTGTAGATTGATCTAAAACACTGGAGAAACTGCACCCCAAAAAACTTCAAGTTACAGAAGATGTAAAATAAAGTCTTCATGATGTGAAAATCACCTGAGGACCTAAATAAGCTGGTAATAAAATACAAGAAAATGTATTCATAGTGCTAAAAAGATTAAACCATCCGTGATGAACCCTTAAAACATCTGGCTCATCTCAGCTGTACGGATCAGTGCGAGTCAAAGTCTGACAATCGTTAAAAATAAAACGGAGCTTCTTTGTTGAGATGAGCCCAGACTTTTCCCACAAACAATATGGCTGCTAAGACAAGTTGCCCACACATGAATCAATCAGTCAAACTGGTCAGGTCCCATCACAAAAAACGTTAACACATAAATAACCAACAGTGATAGCAGAACTGTTGGACAATGACCCAAAGCTTCACAAACTCTCACCAGCTCAGCTCTGTGACTACTTCCACTGAGCTGTTGATGTGGTTTAGCTTCAGCCATTTCACTGATGGTGTGGAGGCAAGAAGAGGCTTCAAAGTGTGTGAATGAGACTAATGATGAAAAACAAAACTGATCAAACTGTCAAATAGCCTCAATAACTCACAATTCTGACTTAAAGCGTGTGAGGTATAGAAAACCAAATTTGTGCTTCACTGATTTCAAAGGTTCTTTTTTATACTTTGAATTTTTGCTATTTTTGGGTGTAACTGGGACATCGAGTACACAATTTTGTTCCACCTCATGTACCACACGGGATGTGAATGACAATGAAACTTGAACCTAAAGGCAGCATCATTTAGAAGTTGGGATACTAACTACCAAAGACAAAAAATAAACATTATGAATAAAAACTGAATCCAAAGCACAAGGGTCCTCATTAAAAGTTTAGATATACTTCTGAGTTAAAGTAAAACTAATAAGTGTTCATCTTGTGACCAATTTGGGGCTTGATCGCTACAGAAAATATGACAGGCATGAAAACTTGGCACTGATTAAAAAAAAAAAAAAAAAAAATTCTGCTCCATAAAAGTTTTAACATTCATTTTTTAAAGAAATTTTAAAAGAAAAATGTTTTTAGAAGACTTGCTGCCAGAAGTGTTTAACAAAATACTAACGGAAGAGTTTCAATGTATTAATTAATATGGGATATTTTGAATATTTTGCTGTTGCCATTATGGAGAATTGTGTCTAGACTGATGGTGGAAATTGTTAACTATCCAGAAACACAAACAAATATGAAAAAACTCAAAAAGGTCTGAAAGGTCTGACAGTATTGCAGCTCAGTGTAGAAAATTACAAAACTAAAAACTGCCTCACTTTTGACGAGTTCACAATGAAATAATCTCATTTATAATCCTGAACACTAACAACTTACCGTATGGCACAAATTATTAAACATCCTTTAGACTTCATTGTAACATCTGAAATGCCTACCTGGGCTTTGGCAAGCATGCGCTGTGGCAGCTCTGCTGTGATTTCTTGAAACGCCACGTGACGATGGGCGTGCTGCATCAGAGCTGAAGACGTATGGCTGCCATGGACGAGAATTACTTGAAAACCGTGGCGATGACGCAAGTCGCTCAGCTCACTGGCAAAATTCACATCCGCTGTCAACGAGAAGAAATAACGATTGATGTATTTACGGCACTATGGCTGTGGTTTGTTTTAGTTGGTCTAATAAACCTTACAGGACATTAATACAACAGTTGCAGGAGCAGTGTGGGTCTCAGCGAAGCGCCGTAGACTCTGACGTAGCTTGTCATCTGCAGCATTCTTGGCTGTGGCATTAATATGTGCAACTGTAACCTGATGAAAAGGCAAACGGTACAGTGGGATTCAAAATTAACTACATAAAATGAAATAAACTTCATCCCAGTGAGATATACAAGCAAGAAAATTGTTCACAGTAGTTTATCATTTTAATACCTGGCAGTTGTTGAGCTCTTGGATAACATCTTTACTCTCCTTGCTGATATCACAGACACAAATAAATTCAGCTTCGCGGTGCCCCTGAAAGAATCTGTTGCGAATGCGCTGGACCACGGCTTCAGCTGAGCGTCCCGTGGGTACATTACAGTTTTCAATGTCCCAAAAGACACCTACTGGAGGGATGTTCTCAGGACCACTACTCTCTGTAGAACCTAACAAAACCATGACAACTTTTAGCATTTTACCAGCAACAATTTACCAAAACATTTAAATGAACAGGTCTTTCTGGCAATAAATCTTAACACAAGCAGACAAGAGCTCAAAACTACTTGTAACTCTACTCACTGTACTTATGGCCAGTCTTCCCAAGTGTGGTAGGCGGCATTAGCACCATGTTATCAGAGGATGTGCCACAGCCATTGCAGATTGGGATAGGGACAGAAGCAGTCTGAGGAATACAAACATTGGGCCACAACATAGACTCTGAAGACAAATCTTTCTTAAGCTACAAATTTAAGAGAAAACAAAACAAAACAAAAAAAAAATAATACAGCACAAAGTAATGCAAACTGAAACATAACTACAGAAATACATAACCATAGGGGGGGAAAAATCAAATTTTCTTTAAAAGTAAACACAAAATTAGTTTTATAAACTGATAATCAGTAAGTACAGAATACTGATATCCACAATTACGCAAACACATAATAATTACAAAAATTACAAAGTAAGATAAAGTGAGCCTGAACCAACCTTTATCATCAAGCACTCCTGACAGAAGTGTGCCCTGGTCCCACAAACCGTGCGTTCTACATTCAGGTGCAAAGAATTAGAGCAGTGGTGCGCTGAGGTGGTTGAAGTAACTGTTGTGGTTGTTGGGAGATTACCGGGTGCACTGGCCTGAGATGCTCTGAGTGATGGGTTGCTGTTCACACCACAAGTGTTAAAACCAGAAGAAGCCAGGCAAGGCCCTAGCAAGGGAGTAGATAGGGAGGAAACGGAGGAAGCCAGGGATGCAGAAGAGGGAGATGTGCCAGGCTGACTGCATGCAAGAGGCACAGCTGAGCCGTTGTGGCGAAGCCCTGAGCAGCAGGGGAAGCAGGGGTGTAACGACAGAGGCTGAGAGGTAGCAACAGAAGAGGCCAGCTGAGGTTTGAAACCATGACTGAGCAAGGACTTAGTCTCTTTGGTACTATTACCACAGCTCAAGTTAAGGTTATACTGATGAACCGATGAAGCTACAGAACAAGACTCAAACCTGCTATTATTGCTACTTTTGATTGGCGCTCCCTGACAACTTGAGGCTGTAGGAAACGTACTGGTGCCAGCAATGCTGCTACCAACAACCCCATTGCCACCCAACAAGCCATAGCCATCTGTGCTGCAGAAGTCACAGTGGGTGCAAATGCTTACTTTGGGGCTAAGCCCGCCTTGTTGCTGCTTTGGTAGGGGCTGGTTTTGGTGGGACTCTTTAGCAAGCTGAGGAGGAGGCAGCAAGCAGGGAGGAGGCAGAGAGAGAGATGCCAGAGAAAAGGACTGGGATAACTGGGAGCGGGGAGAGAGTTGTGGAGGAGGAGGTGGGGGAGGGACATCCTTCAGTTCCAACACAACCTTTCTGTTGTCCATGTGGATATTCTGAAATATTAGAAATAAAAACAAAGGTTTCCAAATTATTCGGTTTAAGAAAAGATAGTTACACAACAGACAGGTGAAAATGCACTGAAGGGGTGTCCATACGATGTAAACAAAGTAGAGAAAAGTTTAAAGTAGTAAATGGGAGTAGTCAATGAGTAACTTGACATTGTTAACTGTTAAGCCAGGTTTACACTGAGCTATCTTAAATTGTTTTGTCATGAAAAAAAAAAAGAAGAAGAAAATCTTTAGTCAAGCACTTGAAGTGTATCGCTCAACACGACAGGCTCACTGATAAGACGATGCAGCGCTCTTACAACCAAAGACGACCTATGACAAACATCAAGCAGTCAGAAATTTTCTGGGAAAGTTTTGAGACTGTTACTGTTACATATTTTCCCCCGCCTTAAGCAGAACATATCGGTTTATTTTCCTCATCCCTTGCTATTTAGTGTCATCCATTTATCTATTTTTTTAACTGCTTCTTCTTTCACCTTTCTGGTGCCTATCTCTAGCAGTCACCGTGAGCGGTGGGGTACACCCTGGACAAGTCGACCTCTTACTGTCGCACCACCCTATTTTGTATCAGAATACTGATTACAGTATCAACACGAGCGCTTAATATAGTTTTCCCTCACTGGACTGATGTCAGCTGAAGCTTTGTGGCATACCCAATTCTCTCGCAGCAAAAAAAAGTGCATACACTGGCATATACTGTATTAAATCTTGCACAGAACAAAGTGACACAGTTTAGAAACAAGACGGCTGAATCTCAAGCTTGCATGACGTGGCGTTTATGATGGTAAAATATTTAAAAAATAAAAGGAAGTGAGCCACACACTGAACCGCTTAGACACATACCTACATTACAAATTCTGCTCTTTTACCAAACTTAATTATATATACTATGACAAGGTTCAAATCTTGCTTTGATCATGACGTTCATCCAAGAAATTCTTCAGTTACCAGCTTGTGTTTTTACACTTCCTCATTAGAGTACGTTTTGTTTTCTACACACATACACAAAAAAGCAGCTTCCAGCTCTAAATTTATGTGTAGAAATAAGAACTTACGTCTTTATTTGACAGATGTGGAGAAGTTGTCTCGTTTGAGGAAAAGCAGTCTTTGAGTTTCCATAGCAGGTTGGAGGTTTCTGTTTTGGGGTGAATAAGCCACGGGCTGCAGTTGGAGCTCTCCTTTTCTAGCCCTTCCATCATACAAACGCCAGGGGTCTTTCACCATCTCTCTTCTCTCTCATGCTCACCTTTTCCAGAGTAAACGAAAATGAAAATGATTGCAGTGAAACAGTACACCAGTTACAGTTAGTGACTCATTTATGATTGCACAGTCCGAATGAACTGCCGTAGTTTCGTAACAACTCCTTCTTTGAGTTTCTGTTTCTAGCTAGCCATAAAACACAGATAAAGTTGAGTTAGCTACAAGCTAATGTTATGGTCGTTAAGATTCGACGTTTATACGAATACTGTACTTGTTAGCTGCGTTAACTAGTCGGACTAGTTAACTTAAAACAGATGAAATGAGCATTTTAACAAACTTAATTAACAAAATTCGCATTATTTACTGACGGTTCGTCATCATAAACAAATACAGAACTGCCCTCCCAACCACCTGCCCGTTCACTGCATTTACGGTCCAATGAAAACACAGATTTTAAAAAAGTACCAGTACATTTTAAAAACTATTGTCAATTTAATTTTCTACCCGCCAATGCTTCGTTTCTCACATCTTCTTCCAAGATCTGTCCGTCTCGCTGAGAACGCGCAGCTTTTTTTGTAAAGGACTTTGCCGGAAAGCAGAAATAGTTGTCGCAAACTCGGTTGTTTTTGTTGTGAGTGACGCGACTTACGTCATGCGAAAATTACGTTTGCGTTACGGTTTAGCTTTTTTTAATCGCATTAACGCCACACACACTCCAAATACAAAAAACGGTTTAGAGTAAGTTAAGGCGACTATAGCCAGTCCGAAAAAATAAACATTTAGAATGTTTTTTCATTTTTTTGGACACAGTTCCAGGTTTGAATTGTATCTATGCCTCGGTAACATGTCTTCAATGCGACATTAGCGCCCTCTGGCGTCCATCAGTGGACCTGCATTCACTGCCTGAGGTCCAGTGTTCAGAAACGGGGTAGCAGGTGTTGTAGTGAGGGTGGTGGGTGAACAATAGATTAATCCCGGGTTTTAACTACTTTTTATTTCTCCACCACACGGATGTTTCATCGGTAAACCTCAGACGGAATTCGGATTCAACACAAGGCGACGCCTCTAACCATCATTTAGGCGGATTTTTACTGCCTCCGTGATGGCGATTGCCTCCGTAGCCACAGAGTACGTCTTCTCGGACTTTTTATTGAAGGATGCCACGGAGGCGAAGTACAAAGGGGTTCGTCTGGACCTGGCTGTGGACAAAATAGTCACGTTTCTGGCTGTGGGGCTGCCTTTGTTTCTCATCTCGCTCGCTTTTGCTCAGGAGGTGTCAGTAGGTGAGTTGTTGTGTGGGGAAATAATTAATTCGGGGCTCCCGTGGAAAAAGCAGGTGTGGTTTTGATCCCCTGGCTCACCCCCTTTTTCAAGCCCAGACTCAGAACTGATGCAGCTGATGATGGAGCCATGTGGTCCATGATGGACAGGGCTTCACAACGATAAGCTTAAAACTATGCAGTTTTTTTTTTTCAAAACAGCTGTGAATGAAAAAAACATGAGGGAATAGTTCAAGACTAATTTAATTTTAGAAACAAAACATATTTTCCATTAGCAGGTCTAAATGTGTGTAATCCTCCTAAGTCATAATCAGTCCATTGTGATGCAGAAGGCAAACCATTTAGATGCACCATTAACATGCTCTCTCTGCCCTGAGGAAATCACTTTCATAGGACTGTTGAGAAGTGTTGTGGTCAAGAAGATCCATTTCTTCAGAGTGCAGAGAAAAAGCCTCAAATGATGATAATCCATTTAGCCTTTGAACTAGACATCTGTGTGAACGCGAATAGGCATTTTTCATAGCAACTGTTGTGGAAATAAGCAGTTTTGTTTGGGTTTTTCAAGATTTAGTTACAGAAAAGTTCAATTTATTCAACGCTGGGGCAGAAAGTTTAGAATCTGATACGGCTGAATGACAGAATCTGATACTTTTTGTATAAAATAGTAATAAAAACAATATTGTACTTTATTCTGTCTATTTTCAAAGTGGTGTAAAAGTAATGTACATTATAGTCTAAGGCTGAGTAGAATAAAAATATTTTGAATTATGCAAATAGAAAAACA
>JARVGQ010000547.1:13156636-13181298 GCA_031762355.1 Hypsolebias martinsi | reverse complement strand
CACGCATGCACGGAGAGAACATGCAAACTCCACCCAGAAAGGCCCCCGGACCAGGATTTGAACCGGGGACCAGCGCGGTGAGAGGCAGCAGCTCTACCAGTTGTGCCACCGTGCTGCCAAACATCCAGTATCTGCCTTTGTTTCCCTCTTAGATTTTTTCCTGAACCTGCTGGAGAATGAAAACTGTGTCAGTCATGTTTTTCCCAGGCATGAATCCGAACTGGTTGGATTGTATTTTTACTCTGTCCTGTAAGCTAATTTACACACTAATTACCTTATTTTCTGGCATATAAGTTGTGTTTATTATGCGTCACCGCTGACCCCCAGGAATGGTGGGCCAGTGCTGTGCCAAAAATTCACTAGCGGCTGCGGGAGACGCCAGTGAAGGAGGATTTGCTGTTGCAGTTCTTCGAAATTTAACAAGATTAACACTTAAAAACTGCTCGACATTATATATATAGGTGTGTCTCAGTTGAACTTTTCCTTAATAAATGCACTTTAATGGTCAATGTTTGGCAGCGGGGTGACGGGGGTAGCGGCACGGGAACAACACACGCCTACCAGTAGTTGTCACAAGCCTAGACGCTAGACCCTAGAGGGCCCTCTTGTGCCTCTAGTGGCTGCAAATGGTAATGTTTACTCTGGTTCATGTCAGTATGAATGAACATTTTACATATCAGTCAAAAATTGTGTTATAAATATGGGAAGTCTTTGCGGCGTATAAGTCGCTGGACTGGCAATTCTATACAAAAAACTGACTTATACACTTGTAATTGTGTTTTGTGTTGTTGGAAAAAGCTTGAAAGCCTTTTTTTTCACAAAGTGCAGATGAGGCTAGACAAACATCGTACATTTTGTAAAGGAAATGTCTTGTGATCTTTGAAGAATACAGCAAACAGTATCATTTTTCTCTGTCAACATTTGCCTTGGGAAATTTAACCTGAACAATGACTAAGGATTGAAAGCTCTAATGTTCTTTATCTGAGCGGAGCAGAGTCGGTCCAGCTGCAGCTCCAGCTCTGGGAAGACAATGAACAACTAATGAAAGCCACGTAATCTACACAGTCTTACTGTCTTTTGTCCACACTTCTTTCTTTTATTGCGTTAAAATAAACGCACAAAAACTGTTGGCACATCATCAGAGTTTCTTTGTTTTCATAGTTTTAATTGTAACTTCCCATTTGTCTTTACTTCACGTCAGAAGCACCTGACTGCTGTGACAGCTGCAGAATCTAGCTTTTATTTATCATCTCTGTGCTAGGAGCAGACTGCAGCCAAACTGAAGCTTAATTTCAATCATGTAATGAACCTGGCAGTGTGTCCTCGGAGGACATGAAGACAAACAGCAGCAGCGGTGCCATGTCAGTGTGGGAACAGCTGATGAGGATCATCTGCGATCTCTGGCAACTTCTACCATGCAATTTGAAAGATTTCCATCAAAATGTTCACACCATGTTCCGAGAAAGAGGAGAAGCTTTCATTTACACTAATTAAGAGTTTTTCCACGGCATTAACAGGGTTTGCATGCAGAACTATCTGTATATCAAACAAAAAGACCTTCAACATAAAATAAAGATTTTTTTTTTTAAACAAATTTGCTCACAGGAAGCTACAGTAAAGGTTACTGACCACACAAAAATCAAATTAACTGCTGGAGTTAGATCAACAGTTAATAATTTTTACCTGTGAATATTTACGTTAAAGTAAAATAATTAAATGAGCAACGTGTTGTTGTTTTAATCCTCAAATAACTGAAGTTATGGCATATTATTTTTACCACACCAAGTTTTAGTTCAGTAGCTGTACAACTGAGTGAGGTATAGCTCTTTCTGTGATTTCTAAGTCTGATTAGAAGTGGCAGCCATTTTGAAATGGGTTGTCTCCAAAAGGTAGTTGTGGACTTGCATCCATTGACGGCTTTCTGAAATCTTCAAGTGGTGAATGGCAAAGTTTTAAGCAAATATCTTGCACAATGTGTAGTGCTCAAAGTCTGTTGGGGATAACTCAGTTACAACCACACCAGAATTAATTCAGCAGCTATAAAAGTGACTGAGTTAAAGCTCAATTGGCTGTGGTGGCCATTTTCCTTTAGTTTGACTAAATGTTTTTATATTTTGCTAAGAAAGCATGAGAAAATAACTCTTTAGAGTTTGCAGCTTTGCCAGCACGTTCTCTTCAAACTAAAAATAATAAAACCTTCAGGTTATGTTTTTGTGAAGGATATGCATTTACATTTCATCTGTACCCAGTTTAATAAGCTGATCCACGCTTTCAGCTTCACAAGAGGAAAGCTCAACATGCATGAAAACATGCAAAATATGAAACAAAAGAAATAAGGCATATGTAGTAACTTTTTAACATAAATCATTCAGGTATATGTCTTTTAATGAGTGTAATGCAGTGCTAAAATTTACTCCATATTTGTGCAATAACCTGTCACACAACCTGTGTAGTACATGTAATGTGCATTATATATCATGTGTATTTAGGCAATATTACTACCCGTGGAATATTTATTTTTTTAAGTAATCTCAGCTATCCATGCATTATCTTTAATATCACTGTGCGAGAGGCGGGGGACACCCTGGACAGGTCTCCAGTCCATTACAGGGACACAGAGACAAACGAGACAAACCCATTATTTCCCGAAAGTTTCAGTAATCCTTGTTTGTGCAGTTGTTTATGAGCTGGGTGACAGAACTGCTGATTTAGGACTGGACATTTGCAGGTTCGATTCCACACCATGCCGAGGTGTTCATGAGCAAGACACCAATTACCTACCTGCTTCCTTACATAGCTGCCCACTGCTCGTGTGTGATGAGTTAAATGTACAAATTCAGTCATTACAAAAAAACATACAATGATGGCAATACACAGCACTTTCATGAGTTATTTTGCTAACAGACAGACAAGTTGACTCTAGTTATTGCCAAAGTTTTAAAACACAGATTTAGTGACCACTTAGTACTCGTTATGTGATAAGTCTCAGGTGCTACTACACTAAAGTTCAGGTCATTTAAAAAAAGACCAGTAGGCCCTTTTGTGTTTGCTAAAACTGTTTTGCTGTGGATGTATATTCAATGATTACTTTCTGAACGTTTCATTAAATCTATTTTAATGACTCATGAGAGATTTTACTAACACACCTACACACAGAGAACATCAGTGTTCATCCATGGCGTTAGTAGTGGGTAATAAAGAAACACTGAAATGCAAATATTTGGTCATGATCTGAAATTAAAATCCCAAAATGCTCCTTTAACGCTAGTAAAACAATGACGAAGGCTTCATGCCGCCTCTGGCTGACGTCACCTTAATTTCAGAAAATGCTGCCACAGATGGATCCCAGGCGGCCATCATTTCCACGCAGAACCTTTTTATTTCTTTTTAAATCAGATATACGGGAGCTAAAGTTGATCTCATGATGGATTTTGAGATATGGAAGCCAGAGGAGCGGTGCCCCTCCCCTGCTGCCGACTCTGCCTCCTAAGTATAAGCAGATTAAAGTTAATGATGCAAAGTGAATTAGATATTTAATCATCTTATCATCTCAGCATGCTCAGGTCAGAACTCTGCTCTGATCTGAAATCCCATCTGTTTGACGGCACACAGCAGGAGCACAACACGCTCCATCCAGAGGTCAGTTTGGAGCCTCCAGGAGGTTCCACTAAATCAATTTGAAGATTGCGAAATTAAATTCATCCCCATGACTTTTTCCCCTTTTCTCCGTGCTCTCTGCTTCAGCATGATTCAAAAACAGCGTGATTGAGGACAAACAAGTAACGCCATAGAATTGACCCCAAAAGAAGAAAAATACCCCGTGAGACACCTCCATTGATTTATCTGATTTGTTTCGTCCGTTTATTAATTTTAAAGAAGCTCTCTTCATCGCCCCCTCTGCTACTCTTCGTGTCGCCCTCCAGCTGAACTCTTGTTGATTGAGGTGAGAGGACGGTGATTTTCAACACTCGGGTGCACATCTCTCACACGTTTACTTTTATCTTTGCAGTTTTCCATCGTTGAGTTACGTTTTTTGGTTCTGCTTGCAAAGTTAAACTCTCCTTTTTAATAATCTCATAATCCAAAATTCATTGAATTCCTTCGTTTTTATTGCCCGCTACTGAAGGTGAAAGGACGATAATGATGTTGGTGTCTGCATTTGTCTGTTGCTAGAATGTCGTTGGAACTACTTGAAGGATTTTTTATTAAATTTGCAGACCTTTACAACTCATTAACTTTTAGAATAACTTAAATTTAAGATAGCCATCATTCATAATTACCCTTTTCATTACAAAAATGACTATACCTTTGTCAAATTTACAGAGAATAACTGAAATTTTGGTGTCATCTTAAACAACAGGATTTCTCCATCTTTGTAACATTTCCATGAATACCAACATATTTTCCCAGATAAAGTGAAACTTTCATCACCTGTATACTAGAAGACTAATGACATTAACTGGGTTTTCAAAAACACCTTAAAAGTTTGACTTACTGTATACTTCTGACAGACCAGACATTTCCTGCATGGGCCTTTCTGCATTGGCTTGTCCACAGCAGAATGAAAAATCCTCCTGATTACATACAAACCACTGGATGGCTTCGCTCCAGCATATTTAAAGCAATAATTTTTTCTCTAACAACCCAACAAGAACACTTTTCTCCTGGCATGCAGGTCTCTTAGTTGTTCCAAGAATCTCTAAAAGTCCAGAATCAGCTCCTTGCTCAAGTTTGAAACACCAACTTTGAAACTAAAAACGGTAATACTTTACAATAAGGTACACAAAATTTGATTAACTACCAGAGAATGCCTCAGGAACAAATCAAGAACAAATCAGGAGTGAATAGGTAATTAACCAGTACTTACTGGGGAACACACAGCCCAGCTTTATTAGGGGACTACTTGTTAGTTATCTTGCAAATGAAGAGAAACTAATCGAGAACTAATGGGTAGTTACCAAGGAAACTAAAGAGAACGAATCAGGAGCTAATAGTTAATAAAACCAGTAATCACTAGGAAACAGGTGTTTGACAATTACGAGCTGTGACCTCACTGGTGCAGTGTTTATTCAGAACCCTGGATAATGTATCCTCTGTTTCTGTGGTTACAAACCAGTAGTCCTTTAATAAGGCTTGGCTGTGCATTCCCTAGTAAGTACTGGTTAACAACCCATTAACTCCTGATTTGTTCCTTAGGCATTCCCTAGCAATTAAGCAAATTTTGTGTACCTTATTTTAAAGTGTTACCCTAAAGCAAAAAAACACATAAATTATGTTACTAGTAATATATAATGGCCGTAATAACACAGCTGGGCAATGCTAATGTTCTTTTCTCCCACAAACCAAGATAAAACAAACATCAGAGCTGCTGCAGCTTGTCAACCTAACACCAAGAACTGATCTCAGTCAGGCAGATTAGCCTATCAATCTTATTCCTGGGGGCTTTACTGTATTAATGGTTTTGGTAAAACTTCCTTTCAGACAGGAAGTAGCAGTAAGCATTGGTTAACCATGGTAGTGGAGCACGGACTGCGGTTTATTTGAAAGTCCTCCGATGGAGGAAAACCTGCATCCTACTTTGTGGCTGGACTACAATAAACTACCGAAGAAGAGATGCTGGATCCTCAGAAGGATTGAAAACAGTGTGATGAGAATATCAGGGATGATTTCAAGTGTATGGAGGTCACAGTTTTATAGTATTTGTTCAACCTCTGTATTGAGATATTCTCTGTAATCAACCCAAGCTCAGTGGTGGAGGACTTTATGGTTGTTTTCACACCTGATAGTCCAGTAGACTTGGTTCTATTGGGGACCAAAATCCAGAACATTTATTTACAGTTTCAGCTGATGCGGTTTGCATTCACACTGCTCTGAGTCAGTCGAGCCAACCTGTTCCCCCCCTTTGCCTGTGGTGGCGCTACAGCAAGAACTACTGAAGGAAACAACACAAAAACCTCTGAAGAAGGCACTTCTTCTTCTGGAAATAAAAACAAAACTGCAGTGACGTCACATTTTAGTGGTTTTAGTAGTTCTATTTAGTCATTGGACTCAGCATGAGCAGATAAGGCAGAAGACCATGGATAATGTTGTTTTTCACACAAGGTGGCTGACAGCTCAGTATGAGGTAAGAGAAATGCATGTTTGTTTGCCCTGGGCTGTAGTCCACTTCCTGCTTTTGGAATGGTCTCCGGTCCGCTTGCATTTACATTGGATTTGAACCGTGCTAGAGTTCACTTCAACCAAACCGAGACCTAGGTGTTTAGACAGACTAGAGTTCACTTTTTTTGGTTTGTATTAGAGTTCAATTGTGCATTCACACCTCCCCAAACGAACTGGGCTTTCTAGACAAACGGACTAGAGTTTGATTAAAGTAGACTAAACAGGGTTGGAGTGAATGCACCCAAAGGCTTTGGCTGGATTCTCTGTCTGCTTCAAGGTAAATAAGTTTGTGTTCTACCTCTTAACATATCATGACCAACCTTATTACTGTGTACAGTAGATACTGATACACCTCAGAGCTTTTCAGGTTGGTCATTGCTTCACCGTCTGAAGAACCGATCCATAAAACAGCTATATATGCTAGTAAATGTAATCTGCAGCCACTTCTTCAGGTCGTTCTCCGTCCCTCATCCTCAGCAGGCAGCGGTGTCAGAATCAACTTTAATGTCATTACACAGTTAAGAGAACGAAATACATTTCAGTGCAGCCGTCCAAAGAAAACAAGACGGAGGTGCACAGAGGCTGCAGCTTCACATTGAAGCACTGTCCTTATCACTTGGATAAGAAAAGGGAAGAAAAACATAAGGTAAGAAGAAGGTATGAAGAAAGATCTCTCACACTGTGTCCTGGACACACAGGACACAGTGTAAGGTAGCAAAAAACTAAAAGCAACATAGATAAGCATAAGACATTTTACAGTCGGGGAAGAGGCTGACAAAGGTGGTGAGATAGTCCGTGAACACTGCCAGAAAATTCCAGAAAGTCCTGATAAAGATGGCACAGTGTCTATCAGCCGGCTCAGCTCTGATAGGGGTGGAGCAGAGCAGATCTTCATGATTTACATATCCTCCAGGAGCAATATGAAAAAAGTTGGCCTATCCAAGACCAAGCAGGGAAATCAGATTCAGATAAACAGCAACTGAATACTGATTTCCCATCTGCCTTCATAGTTTTGCTGGTACACTCAGTGGTGAATCCAAATAACCAGATTTGTGGTCATTCCACCAGACCATGCTTGTAGCCTTCTCAAATGTCGATTCCTTCATGCCAGCGAGCTCTAGGAGCTGCAAGTGGCCTGCGATTCTCAGAAATCATGTCCAACTTACGGTTTAGCTTGCAAAGCATGAGTCTGAGTTCTCGAAGCATGGTACAATCCTTCATATAAAGGTAGGTAGCCTCATAATTGCCAAAACTGCTGCCAACGTCTTCCTAATTTTTTTGACATCCCAGGTACACGCCGATTCCAAAAAGCAGAAATCCTGTTATCATAAATCCAATTATGTGCGTGTCTTGTACGTACACCTTCAGCAGACAGGCACATAATCTTCCCTATATCCAGCTGCGTGTGTCACTTCAGGGCATGAGGGTTCTTCTGCACCCTGTCTTCTCCTTGAGACATTTTTATCAACTGAGTTGAGAGACTGACCAGATCCATAATTTATGATTCGGAAGATGTGTAAAGAGAGGTTCTGAGACAGATACACAGGACGAGAACAAAAGCAGGGGGGAGGCAGGAGAGGAAAAGAAATTGTTCGTCTTGGTCGAGAGCAAGTCTACGACAAGTCAGAGAAAAAACAAACAAACAAACAAAAAAAAAAAACGGGTTTTATATGAATACATTGTCCTGCTTGAGCTCTGACAGGTGGTGTTCCTACATGTTTAAATTAAATCCACAATGCTTGGAGAAACTACATTAGCTTGAACTGTTAGCACATTAACAAACACCCGTTCTGGTCCGCACCGGAAGTCATGCCCATAATTCACACAAGGCAGCATGAGGGCTAGGAATAAGGTGGATAGTTATTTATTCTCACATGTTCACACAAAGACCTGCAAACATAGTACAAAAAGTTAGGACAGTAGAGCTTGGGTAATTCTTTCTTTGTTGTAACAATTCTTCTCAAAAATAAATAATCTCTTTCAAAATCAAACAGAGAAGATATGAACATATTCTGTCGTTGATTCTTGGTGATGACAATCAAGTGCCTGATTGGCTCCTGATTTTCACCTGAGTGGAAATCCTACATCTCCACAGTCTGGGACCCAAACTCTATCAATCAAGATGACAGCACTCACTCCTACAGAGAAGAGACTTCTTCCAGAATCCATGTATGAAGGAGTTGAACGGCCCGCCTGCAGTCTGGACCCCCCCATGTGTTTTGTTGTGCTGTTTGTCCCAGTGGGAACAACACAAGCACACTATCTGACTTACAACAATTGCCGGCTGAAGAATGGGATGCCATCCCACAGCATTGAGTGACGAAGCTGGTGAGCAGCATGAGGAGGAGGCACCAGGCTGGTGTGGCTGTGTAAGGTTCTTCCACATGCCACTGAGTCCCCGTTTGTTAAATGAAGAAAATTGTTAAAGCCTTATGATTCAAAACAAGTTGCTTTGGATTGCTTTTTATTTTAGCACTGATTAAATTAAATTATGTTCATTTATCACAACTTCAGTTTACAACAAAGTTGTTGAACTGTTTTCTTTTCCGTGGTTTAAAAAAATTCAGACGGAGTAAACAGTTTAAATCTGATTACTCCTCAACCAATTCTATCTAATTCAAAATGGTCCGATATGATTCAGTTACAACCCAATTTCATTTAAAGTCACATCCTAAAGAATATTTTTTCTAAATCATTTGCCAATTTGTAAAAAGGTTTTTAGCTTTGGAAACCAGTGAACTGCATCATATTTTCTCCTTGAATTAGAGAAAGCATGTGAGAAGCGACATCCCTCAGGAACCTAAATCTAAAGCAACAGAATAAAGATCTAACTGCAAACTTCATCAAAATGAAAAATATGTAATCTTTTTCCTAAAGCAGTTTTTACCTGCTGAAACCAAACCAAGAGTTGATTCCACAACACAAAAGCCTGAGAGCTGAAAGTAAATGTCACCTTATCTTGCAAATGTCACATTATTTTGCTTCTCACTCTACAGAAGAGTAACATTTCAGAAGTGCTTAATATGTTTTTTTTTAACTATCTGCACGCTTTTTGAATGATTTACAGTAAAAGCAGGTGATAAAATATTCTGTTAACTTTGTGATTTCCAACTGTTTTGTACCTATAAAGTGTGCAATCATGTTATTATTAGGCAATAAGGAGTCCTATTTCATAAACCTGCAAGAGGCAGCACTTTTCATTACGAGAGCAATAAGGAAATAATGAAAACAATGGTGCTCCCGCAGATAAAATAATGAACCTCTTTATTGTCACAGAGTGAACGTCATTTAGATTATACAGGAAAAGTTTGACATGTTGTTTCAAAATTAAAATATCCAAGAAAGGACCCTTAATATTCCAAATCAACCTAAAACGAAACATTTGAACTAAGATTGCTTTACGAATAAAGATGTTCTGTTATTAAAAAAACAGCTGAGATTGTTTGGATTTGCTCATTGAACATCTTAATGCAGTTTATCTGAATTTGCAGATCTATTTAGGCTTTATTTATTTATTTATAAAATTTGTTCATTTCTAAAATACAATACAAAACAATCCCATAAACGATAACATACAAAATATAAAAATGAAAGGTAGCAGAAAGAAGAAAAAATCTGAGTCTGTAGTGATCAGATGAGGATGAATACAACAGCTTAAAGGCAAGAGATCAGCAGCATGGATAAGTCACGTATCACCAATTAAAGTGACATTACAGTGTTTTTTTTAACACAGTGATTTTCCTGGTTAGGGATTTGTGAGTCTAGGGTAGGTCAAAATCCATCCAACCATTATCTTTTACCCACTTCCTTTTTGGGTCAAAGGGGTCACTGGTGCCAGATCCAGCAACCTCTATGCGAGAGGTGGGGGACACCCTGGACAGGTCTCAAGTCCATTACAGGCACACAAATGGACAAACGAGACAAACAACCATTCACTAAGAACAATCAGTCTAACATGCATGTTTTTGATCTGTGGGAGGAAACCGGAGTACCCGGAGAAAACTCACGCATACACGGAGCGAACATGCAAACTCCACCCAGAAAGGTCCTGGGCTGTGTTTCTAACCAGCAGCCTTCTCGCTGAGAGACAGCAGCTCTACCAACTGATCCACCGTGCCGCCCTAGGTCAAAATCCAGCTTAGAAAGATGCAAACCTCGAAAACTAAACATTCACTGTTCAAATCCTTGAGCGATGGGGGGCATCGCAGTACTGCTTGTTTTTTATGTAGTAGTGTGACATTTGTGATTAACAGGTGCTGGAGTTGTTGCAGCAGGCAGGCGATGAGGGCTTTGACACCATGTGTCTGCTGCAAACTCTGGGCCAGGTGAAGACCGACATGTTAGACAATCAGAAGATGGACACAGACAGTAAAGAAATAAAGAAACCTGAAGAATAGACCAGCTGAAGTGAGGACTGATCTTTAACGCTTTTATAGATGGTGCGTCCTTTAGTCAAAATTAAACTGATATGAGAAATTATGTCTTCTGTTTTCTTCCAGATCTCTCTGCTTTGTTGAGCAATTCAGGTGACGATGATGATGAACCCTGCTGTGATGGGAACAGCAAACACTGTGCACTTATTTCATCTGAGACGCTGGATGTTTATACATCTAAAACACTGTAACCCCAGTGAAAATAAGAGTGTTGATTATTTGTAGCCGACCTACTGACAGTTTAGGCCTTATTGTTATAATTTATAATGTATTACAATTTCAAGATCAGTTAGTTGATCTGTTGGTGCAGATCTTCTGTTTTTATGAAAATAATTTTCCATGGATTTTCTTGTTTTTGTTTTATAGTACTATGCAGTACTGTTTTGATCAAAGTCTAAGCCCTGTTTTCACTGAGGGCAGTGCAGTAAAGAGCCTGCATCCTGCCTCCAAGGATCAAACAGTTCGTAACAAATGGTAGATTTGTTGCATAGCTGATATGTGTGAAGTTCATAAACTCTAAAGGCCTGCATGAACCTGGTTTTAATAAAATTGGCTGTATGCATGAAAATGCATTCACTATACAGTACTTTATGATGAAATTAGGAGAAGATCTGATCAGCTTTTGCAATGTTAAAATTGAATTTGTGCTTTTATGTGTACAGATAAGAGCAGCAATAAATTGCAACTTGTATGCTTTGGGTATGATGGAAGGAAGTCAAGCTCTAAGTCTTTACTAATCTTTTCATCATATGTAATAATATTAAAAATATTTAAAATAAGTATATAGTCGTAAAAACTAACAAAACTAATAAAGTTACTTCCTAATGTGTTTACAGAAGCTGAGCTATCTACATCAAAACCAGGACTTTTTAATGTTACTTTTTAAAAAATAAAACTTGTTTAACCCTCTGCTGTAGTAACGTGCTCATAGCAAAATATGAAATTAAATTAAAGTTCAATCTGAACTATATCAAATTATACCGTTTTAAAAAGCATACTACAGTACTGTGTACACTCAATGTAAACAGGGCACTTAAATCTGCATATTTCACTCAACAAATTAGAGCATGAATATGAATCAATACATCAAAATTATCATAAGTACCAATAGAGCAAAATTGTCAAGCATCTTGATCCTAAGTGGCTTTTATATGGAAGTTGCCAGTGTTGAGAGTTTAAGTCGCTTCAGCTGTTTTCATAGATAAACGCACAGTACCGTAGTTGGCAACTGCTCACAAATTATGCCTATAAAATTTAAATGTAAGAGCACGTTACCTACTGATATATTAGAAAACTGCAGAAATTGTTACTGTATTAATTTTATATTGGTCCTCATAAAATCATAATAAGAAACTCCAATCTTTTTTGTTCTGCTCGCTTAAGTAAACTCAGGTCAGTAAAACATAAAATTAAAGAAAACCAATGCAAGTTTAATCAGTTGTGGGTCAGTTTATACCAATATCTTATGATTAAACACATACCAATTCAATAACAATAGTTAATTCACTTCCATTACACAAAATGAGCCTTAAGACTACTTCTGGTATATTTTTTCATAAGGTGCCAACCACTTTATAACAACAACTGTATGTATTGCAGCATGTAATTAACTAATGTATGTGTTTGTATATAAGTAATAAAGGAACTAAATCTTACTTGAGTGTGTGTCGTGGCCATAGGCATAAATACTGTACAGAAAGTCAACCTTGTTCACCTGCTAGAAAAATACAGCATGTGGCAACAAGTATCCTCGCAATGATTGGTGGAGACCGTGCCCGAAGGACCCGCCCTCCGGGAAAAACAACAGCTTGTTTTTCAATATGATTGGTTTACACGGACGTGACGTCACCTAAAATATCCAATGGGGTTTTGAGACGAAGGGTCGTTTGAATTCGGTATTTCGGTTGGCGACTTTGGTGTTAGCCTATCGCAGCAGGAGATTAACTTGGTGCAAGTCTGTTGACAACTTAAGCCTTAAATCGATTTTTTTTTTTGTTTTACGCGTAGCATGTTGTAATTTTATTCCTTCTGTATATAGGTGAGTCTGATCTTATTGGCTCAGTTTCATGCGGTGATGTTTGTTTTGATTTAGCCCGTTAGCTCTCTGCGTTAGCTAAGATAGCTAAACAGTTAGCCCAACAAAAATGAACGTTTTCTTCGACGGTGTTTGATTCCTTCGTTAAAAGCATTCAAATGAGCATTTTATTTATTTACATAGATTGTTGTTTTGGCCTTTTAGCTAGGTGATAAAATGACGATGATGGTGATAATTTTCTCTACTCTTGCTTAACCCCAATTAGCACAAATGCTAACGGTTGTGTGAGGAGGACGTCCTCACGCGAACAGCAGCGAGAGGCTCTAATATTGCCTGCATCTGTCTTTTTTTTACCTGCAGACATGGAGGAGCCGACAGCACACACATTTTCATCCTTACAGGAGGAGCTACGATACTGGAAAGAACAAGCACACACACAACAGCGAAGGTAATTGGATAGAAGGGTAGATCGAAAGATTAACCTAATTATATGTATACAGTACATACACATCCAAGCATACACATATACATGTGCATATGTACATGTATATATACATACATACACATACATGTGTCTGGGGTGCCGCAGATTTACAAGACTGTACTGGATGGAGAGGAGTTGAACAGTCTAATGGCTTGAGGGACAAAAGACTTCCTGTATCTGTCCGTGGATCAGGACTGGGACAGCAGTCTACTGCTGAAGGAGCTCGTCTTCTTCGTGATGGCACTGTGTAAAGGATGGTCAGCATTGTCCATGATGAATAGCAGTTTACTGAGGGTCCTTTTCTCTGCCACCGATGTAAGGGACTCCAGCTGTGTTCCCTACACTGAACCAGCTTTCCTGAGCAGCCTGTCAAGTCACCCTGCTTCTCTCCTGCCCAACACAAAACAGCACAGAAGAGGACACTGACTACTGCAGACTGGTGGTAGCCAGTTAGAACAATTAGAACTACTTTCTTAAGCGCTGTAATCTCCTATAACACAACATTATTGGTGTACTGTTTAAGCGCCATGATGTCATACAACATTTTTCAGTTGGTCTGGAGGTTATTGTAATGGGTTTTTGTCTTCAGGGCGGAAGAGACTCAGGAGGAGCTGCAGGAGTTTCAGCAGATGAGTCGAGACTACGAAGCGGAACTGGAGACTGAATTAAAGCAATGCGAAGGGCGAAACAAAGAGCTGCTGATGGACAACAACCGACTTCG
Source organism: Hypsolebias martinsi (assembly GCA_031762355.1). NCBI lineage: Eukaryota > Metazoa > Chordata > Actinopteri > Cyprinodontiformes > Rivulidae > Hypsolebias > Hypsolebias martinsi. The sequence goes on along the minus strand of JARVGQ010000547.1, from coordinate 13,167,466 downwards.
CATGGAGCTGGACAGTGTAAAGGTAGAACACGTGCTGGCCGATATTTTCCAGCTCTACAAAGTGCTGCTCTGGTTACTTACAAGCTGCTCTTTCACACAAACACAGCAGGGCTTTGTGACTCCGCATGCTCACTAGATATGAAGCACAGATGTGAAGGCGTCTGCATTGATTGACCTCCCTTGTGACGCATTCAGTGTCATTTTTCTGTTTGCAGGAGAAATTTGAGTCCCAGCATTCTGACGCTTTGAGGCACATCTCTGTGCTGGAGGAAGATCTGGCACAGACCACAGCAGTTAGAGATCACCTGCAGAAGTATATCAGAGAATTGGAACAGGCTAATGATGACTTAGAGAGGACAAAGAGGTCAGTAGGTCACAGATTTGTCTTTTGAATTTATTATGCCTTTACTTTATTTTCAGTATGTATTTCATTAAAAGAATAAGCTGTATTTAATTTGTGTAACTGAGGAGTTATTCAGACACTGAAGAATTTGCTAAAACAAAAGGGCGTTGCAGAGAAGGGAAAAAAATATGTATAAATAAATAAATAAATATATATAAATATATATATATATATATATTTATTTTTTTTTTTAAATGCTTTTTATTCATATAAACTTCTTGACACATGATTGTCCTCATTAATATGTGCAATGAATCAAATGAACGTGACTCGTTTGGATGTCCGCTGTGCATCTCAGAGCTACCATCATGTCTCTGGAGGACTTTGAGCAGCGGATGAACCACGTCATCGAGAGGAATGCCTTTCTGGAAAGCGAGCTGGACGAGAAAGAGAACATGCTCGAGTCCGTACAGAGGCTTAAAGACGAAGCCAGAGGTGAGAACATTTCAGACAAATTTTCATTCTGGTTTAAATAAATTCACATGCACAGCCATGTTTTTTCTTGTTGCATAAAAACACTCAGAGTAACATAAAAGAACAGTTAAACTCACCCTGTTGTCATCGGTTGTTTTTGGTTCAGTGATCATGTAATCATACGATACACATGTAATCATTCATTACACAGCCTTAGCCAGGGCTATTCAACTGTTGGCCCAGGAGCCAAATCAGGCCCATGGATGTGCTCAGCTCAGCCCACTAGTGGGTTCATTTTTCAATAAAACTAGATTTTAAACCATAAAACAAACTTAATGACAATAACTGCTGGATATCCAGCCCCTGATCTCTTGGCTGCAGTAACTGTCGCCCCCTGAGCAATTTAGTTGAATAGCCCTGGAGCACCCAGTTTTCTATGTTTACCAGTAGGTTGTACCCTTGCAAGTTTATTTGGACTTTAGTTTTTGTGTTACATGCAGTGTAATGGAAACAACTATTCTGCATAGATGCTCATAACTGACTTTTTATGGCAGACCTTCGCCAGGAGCTGGCAGTACGACAGAAGGAAAGGCGGCCATCCAGCAGTCTGGGCAGAGACGCAGACCGTTCAGATTTAGGCTGCTCCTCTCCGGTAACCCCGTCTGTTCCCGTCACACCTTCCAAACCTTTCAGCTCGTACATCACACCCGCTTCCAGCATCCGGAGAGGTAATAACACATTTATATCTGTGCACATGACTAAATAATCACATATTTTTTTCATGCTTTTTAATTTTTTTAAATTTATTTATGCATTGTATTTATATCGTATCTGTTTTGTTTTAGGAGACAGTCTAACAGGGACCCCACTTACCACGTCTACCAGAATTTCTGCACTGAACATTGTTGGGGAGCTGCTGAGAAAAGTTGGAGTAAGACATTGAACATTTTATTTTCTGAATATCTTATTCAACATTGAACCAACTTTTTTTAATTTCTCATTTTTGGCAGAATTTAGAGTCCAAGCTGGCATCTTGTCGAGACTTTGTGCACGACACGTCTGTGAACAGACCAGCACTCGCTGCCGGTCCATGTAGTCCTTCAGGTTTAGAAGCAGGCGCTGATGTCCGAGCCAGTACCTTGAGCCCTCCTCCTCATTACGACAGGTGAGGGCAAAGAACTGCAGCGTTCTGACCTGGTAACCTCTGGTCCTTCTTTTGGTTTGTATGTTTGCAAAGCTCAAACCCATATTTTATTCACAATAAACAATGCTTTTGAACTGAGTGCTAGAGATGTGCAAACAAACCAGTATCATTTGTACTGGGGTTTCATTCATTCAGTGCTTTATTTCGGTCACATCTAGTGGCATCATAGAAGTTAGCAAAACAATTTGTCATAAATTATGTGATGAGCGAGAGTTTTGTGTGAAACATGGCTTGTTTTTCCTAACGCATGACTTTGAAGTGCTTCACCATTGATGACTTGCTGATAATATACGTCACTGGAGTCACAGCAAGCACTAGACCTGTGTCAACTGAAATATGCAAACACATTTTTATATACCGTACATTATAATGAATTTAATCATGACTTCAGATACATCATGGATATATGGAGACTAATACTGTACACCTGCCACACTGACAGTATTAGCCAGTTGTGCGATTTTGCCCAAATTTTATAAACAACCAGTTGTGGTAGAATGACTAAAGAGGAATTACATACCCATCTTATTAGGGCTGATCAGCTGAAGGTGTTCCCACAGTAAACAATGACTTTTTTTTTTTTTGTCCATGATGGTGATGAAGAAATCAAACACAAACCCATACATTTTTCTTTTGGCTGCTCCTTTCTTCAGGGGTCACCCCAGCAAGAAAACTTGCATAAATGATGCTATACTGTATATGACACGACCTGGGCTTGAACCCATAGCCTTGGGATTGCATGACAACAGCACGTAGCCACAGAGCCATCTCAGCCTCTCTCATCATTTCTTTCACGTATTGCATATTATTTTGGGGTTGCTATATGTCGCTTTTAAGCACCAACAAATTTGGTGAGTCTCGTGCACCTCACAGGCGGCACCGAGTGGTTTGAACCAGTCACGTGATTCACTCAGGAGACTGAAGCAGTGGCAGCTTCAGACGTAATCAGTCTTTTATTTTCCCAGCCATCACTGCTGTGCGCTGCTGACAGGCTTGAATTTTAAAGTTTTCCGTTTTGCCTCAGTCCATTTTAAACGAGTTCTGGCCCTGAGGGCATGAAGGTCAAACATCCATTATTGACTTTCGGTCTTGTCCTTTGAGCTCAAAGATTTCTCCACATTCCTGAAAATTTTTATATGAACCGTAGATGAAGGATAGTCTCAGGGAGTTTTCCCAACATCCACTGAGGAACATTTTCTGTTCTTCAGTTCTTAATAAAACTTTTTTGCAGACTACTGAACCTCTGCCCATTTTTACTTCCCAGATTCAGCTTCACAAAAGTACGTTTATACTATCCTTTAATTGACTTGTAACCAATTAACCTAATTTGTAGAAAAATGTCCCTCTAGCTGTTTCCTACTGTGCCATTACAATTTTTGCTTTGCCAAAAAATACATTTTAAAGCTACAGTAGTCCCTCGCTACTTCACGGTTCGTTTATCGCTGATTCGCTCTATCGCAGTTTTTCAAAATAAGATTGGACATGACACACAATTGGCTGATTGATGAATGATCCGCACGATCGGCATGGAATTTTTATTTAAAATAAATTAATTTTAAATTATTTAGCACCAGCTGCTCCTCTGTGCAGCCCTTCCTGCTGCAGCTGATCAGCTGATCTCTGTGCAGAGCAGTGAAGTGGGCGTGGCTGAGAGAGGTTGCAGGTGGCTGAGCAGAGACGGAGAGGGAAATCATGACATGCTGTGCTCTTGTAGAGCGTTTAGAGTTTAGAAACGTTTAGAATATTGCAAGTGTGGGAAGGGTTAAAAACTCCTTAATATCAAAATATATAAATACTGTAATAAGCTACTACGTACTACCGTACTTACTACTATTCTTACTTCATGGTTTTTAACTTATCGTGGGTCTTCAGGGTACGGATCCCCCGCAATAAACAAGAGACTACTGTACTTATTTATATAAAAAAGATCTAATTTCTTAGTTATTTATATACTATGTTTCATTGTGACTAAAATATGGGTTTTTAAAATTTGCTAATCGTACTTTGTTTTTATTTACATTGTACACAAAGGGCCAACTTTTTTGGGAACTGGAGTTGTATTTGTAGTTTTCTGTAATTGTTTTAAAGATATTCAGTAATAATCCTATGTAAGGTTTGCTCTCTCAAATAGTAATTTTGTTTTCTTTTAGTTTGGTAAAGCGATTAGAATTTGGACCAGCTCCTCCAAGAGGGGTCTCCCAGGATCCTCAGTCTCCACAGGGAGGGGTCAAAATCCTGCTTTAAGATGGTAAAATGGTGACTCCTCCTTCCTCCATTCTTAAACTACAAGAGGAGCCATCTTTACTTGTCGCCTGTTTTGTGGAATGACATACAACAGCAAAGGTTTCCTTCTTGCCTCGATCCCGCCAGAGCAACAAGAGTGACCCCCATCCATCAGCGCACGGACTTCAGCCGTTTCAGGCTAATATCACAGGAAGCAGCACATTTAGTGACACTAAGAAATGCAGAATCTACTTCTCGTACCACAACTTCCACTGTGTCCATGATGCTCCTTGGTGTCCCAAGCTCTTCTGTGTCGCCCATTAAACTCATTTAGTCCAGCTGCTGCATCTACCCATCAGTCATGACCTACGCTGGGACCCTTTTTAATTAGAACGATTCAGGTTTAGGGACCAAGAAGGTGGCATGGGAGTTTATTATATATACTGCATATCAAAGTTATGCTTATGACCAACCAAAACTTTGATAAACAAAAGAAGCAAAATGTTGGATTTTATTTGTTCAGCTAAAAAACAACTACTTTAACAGATTCTTCCGATCGTTGGCGTAGACTGTTTAATTGAGGGCATTTTAGTATTTTAGGCATTGCTGCTTTTTTTTCTGCTTTTAACTCCTCAGTTTGTAACATTTTCTTTGCAACTCGGAACTGATTTGTTTAAAATGCTGAAATGCGTGATCGTTGTTTTATTGTATTTCTTCTGGGTATTTATCACCTAACATCATTTTTCTATTGTGTATGATCTCAAATTGTTTTTAGGTTGTGTTTTTACCTCAAATGGCATTCATTACTGCAGATTTATCATCTAATAGCAAAGCACTTGTAAACAGTTGCAGGCAATGATAGTTTAATAATAATGTCCCACAATGTCATCAATGTATGTTTCCATACAAGGGCGAAATTAGTCTCTGCATTTAACCATCCACCACCAGGTGGTGCAGTGGGCAGCTATTGAAAGCGCCCCAGGGGGGGCATTTAGTTTCGATGGCACTACTGAAGTAATAATAATTATCTTAAGTCTGGAAAAGATTTGAGGAGTACATATCATTGTGTTCCAGCAAAAACATATATATTTTCACAAACTGGCCATTGATCCCTTCACTTCTGTAGTTTGATGGATGGATGAACCTGTGACCACTAATTAAAAGATAATTTCTCCCCCTTCAATTTCCTGATAAGTTGCAATTTCTGAGATTCAAAGTTTTTTCTTTGACAGCGACACTATGAAGCGGGGGAAAGCAATAATAAAATTTTAAGTTTAAAGATAAGCACAGTTTATAGTTAAAAAAACAAAAAACATTTGGAGTTTTTATTGAACTTACTTTTGTTATGAGTTATAAATTGGGTCAAAGCTTGTGACGGCTGTGCCTTTTACCTGAAATGTTTCTGGTTTATCCTGCATTACTCAAGTCCTGCAGGCTTTTACTCTTACATGTTTAAAAGATCAGTTCAGCCCTCTAACCCAGGGGTTCCCAACACTGGTCCTTGAGGAACACCATCCTGCATGTTTTAGTTGTTTCTCTGCTCTGACACAAGTGATTTTAATTAATGGGTTATTAACAGGCTTCTGCAGACCATGAGGAAGTAATTAAATCACTGAGTCAAGTGTGTTGGAGCAGAAAAACAAAACATGCAGAATGGTGTTCCTCAAGGACCAGAGTTGGGAACCACTTCTTTAACCTGTGTGTAGAACTTAACGAATCGAGAAATGGATTTCCTTGTTTGCTGCTCGCCCTCTCTTGGGTTAACCATTACTGTGATGCTAACTGTTGTGAGCGTTTTAACTAAACGCCTCTTATTCTGCTTCTCTCCATGTGCCTGGGATACTCCACCCACCGTTTGTTCTGCTGGGTTGCAGTTGTTCTTATCACTGTGAAAAAATTAAAGTTTGAAGCAGTGTGATGTTACTGATAAAGACAGAAAATAAAAATAACGTTAAAGAAACATTTTTTTTTCATGATCTTTATTTCTTGTGCATGTGGTTCAACAATTAAAAGTGTACAAAAGGTGTCATGTAAACATTACTTGATTATATATCATCAAATAAGAGCTGCTTTAGAGTGACAGAGCGTTTAAAAACCGTACAGTGAATCTGAACAAAGGTTAAAAGAACGAGTGCTGCTTCAACATGTGGTTCACGATTTTAAAGATGACGTGAAGTTATCCCTTCTTTGGTCTCTTCTTTGGTTTAAGACTAAAATAGAAGAGATTTAAACATTTGGGCACAGGAAAGGTGCAAATCATGTAAAATAGTGGCTTTAAGCGGTTAAATAATTGTTCGGATAGAAAAGTCAGCACTGATCGGAGCGTTAGACGTCCAATGTGAATCCATCTCAGTGCTGCTCTCAAACAGTAACAGCAGTCACAGGCACAAGGACGACAGTCAATACAAGTTCTCCGGATTTACTCGCCTCTGCTTTAACTTTGAAGCAGGTGATAATTAGAGGCACCTGTTTGTGTACAAAATATTGCATAAGAAAGAACTAGATATTCAGCGCAAGCCAAAACAGTGAAAAATAAACAACTTCTGATGGCTTTGTAGGAAGAATGTGCTCCGAAAGATCGAGAAATGAGAAAATAATCTGAAGGGTTGAAGACGACAAAGCAGATTTTTGACCATACCAAGTGGCAGACGTCCTGAACTTTAAAACTGCCGTCTTGTTCTTGCCATCATTCCTTACTCGGAGGACTTTGTTCCATTGAAGTCGCTTTGGGAGTCCAGTTCCTCCTCTGAGGCGTCATCGACCACCCTTCGGCCCCCGCCCATACGCCGCGGTGCGCTGCCAAAGGAGGGCTCGTTTCCACGCCTAAAAACGCCACAGAGACGAACAAAGAGTCAACGTGAGAGGGAGGTGATGACGTTGGTTCTCGTTAGGCTAAGGCTGAAAACCAGTCAGGTGTTGCACGCTACAAGAAGGAACAATGAAAGAAAACAGGTCAGCTCGCTGGTTATCTTGAACTCATTCAGCTCCTTGCTCAGGAAAATGAGTTTGGTTTATGACACTTAAACCAAGCGCTGAGAAAAACGTGGCCATCAGAAAAGGAGAACTCGGTGCAACTTGGATTATTTGCTTTTAAGTCCCTGCTCGATGAGCCACGTTTCTCTCAGTCAGGCTCAGTGAAGGAAATGAGAGCATGTAGAGTGCACTGAGAATGAAACATCAGCGGGGTCACTTTAGGCGCAGAGGTACCTGCTGTGTTACTCCTTAGGTTCAGGGTTGCCTCTGGAATAAGAGATGGACATGGTTGTTTTGGTTTTACTCAGTAAATGTTTACTGCTGAAGGAAATGCAAACTGTTGAGCAGCAGAGTCAGATTAAATGTTAAGACACACGAAAACACTTTACAACTCACGTGCTTTCAGCTGATCTGAGGAAAGACAACGCTGGTTTTTTATTTTGGTTTGCAGTGCAAATTATTGTTTCCTTTCAACAAAGGTCTTGATCAATAGTTCTTCAGGATTTCTGAAGGTTTTTCAAAGCTCAAAAGTTCATTTTCTGTGCAGTTCTTGACCCTTTTCAGAAGATTCATTTAGCTTGATTTAAGTCTGACGATGTAATTAGTGCATAACCAGCCCGAGATGATCCAGTTCTGTCGACACCAAACAACTCAGAAAAACAATTTTAAGTGTGAAGGGCTGCTAGTAAAGTACCTAAACCTGTAGAGTGACAGTTACATTTCCTTAGTTGGATGCATGAAAGACATTACACAGAAACATAAAATTGCATTTTAGCAACAACAAAGGAATTACTTAATAGAAATTAGCTGAATATTCTCATACAATAAATCAACCAGTTAATAAAATAATTGTATGTCTTGTATCAGGTCTTTCCTGAATCCCCTGCACATTCTGTCCTTTACTTGTATGCTTTATTTTTATGACCACATATTCAACAGTATGCTGTCATCGGTTGAAAAGCTGGACTGAAAATGAGTCAAAAAGCAGCTCAAGTTCACAGAGAACCTGGAAAAACCTTCAAGAAGTCTAAAGGACCTTTCATCAAGAAACTTGAAAACACAAAGAGCTGACTGGAAGTTAAGTGTAAAAAAGTAAAAGTGGTTTATACCAGTAATTAGAACTTGCACAATACTGTGAAGACTTTTTGCTACTGTAAGATTTGTTCTGCTGCAGCATCACAGACACAAAAAGGAGCACAAGATGGTTAAAAAAAAAACACTAGGAACAGTGAAAACAGGCCGTCTCTTTCGGCTCGTCCCACCTGAGTTTGCTCTTGAGAGAGTTGACCTCGCGGCTCATGGCGTCGTTGGCCTCGGTGGCTTCATCCAGCTCCCGCTGCAGCTTCCTACGAGCAGCTGTTGCACGCTGGGATTCCTCCTCGGACTCCTCCAACTGCCGCTTCAGCTGCTTCATGCGAGAGTTTGCCTTCTCTGCCTGTCGGGTGAGGATACAGCTTAGAACGACCCCAGTCTCCCCCCGACCTCACTCAGAATCGATGCACGGCTGCCGTTGTGTTTGCACCTGATCTTTGTGCTGCTCTGCCTGTTTTCTTTCATCTTCCAGCTGCATCATCAGGTCTTTCAGCTTTTTGTCCTTCTGGCGTGCACTCTTGGCATTTGCCTGCTTATCCCTAAAACAAGATAGAAGAGTTTAAAAAAGTAAACAGCAGGACAGTGTTAATTTGATTTAATTTTATAATGATGATGTTACTGGAAAATGTTTAACTCTTAACTGAGGAAATTGAACTTGCTGCGAAAATGCAGCGTGAGTGCTTATTGCAGATAATTTGCTGAAAAACAGCTGAAATGGAAGACAGCCTACTTTAGCAGAAGAAAGCAAAAAGAACACGTGCTGAATTGGATTTAAATTAAATGAGCATGAAAATGAATAAATTAGCTAAAAAGAAGCTCAAATAAGCAAAAAAAAAAAAGCCGAAAAGCAGCTGAAAAGGCAGAGAGAAGCTTAAACTACAAGAAGGAAGTGGAAAGAGCTGAAAGGAGCTCCAAAAATATACAATTGGCTGAAAATGCTAAAATTAGCATAAAAACAGCTAAATAGTAGCTGAAATAACAGAAAAAGCTGAAACTAGCAGAAAAAAGCTGAAACAGGCACAACAAGCTAAAATGAGTAGAAATAACTAAATTGGGCTGAAAGTAGTACAAATTACCATGAAAAACTTGAATTAATCTGAAAACAGCTGAAATTAGCTTAAAAAATGTTAGCTTAAAAATGTGGAACAAGCTTAAATTAGCAGAAGAAAGCAGAAAGAATAGAAGCTTGCCAAATTAGGCTGAAAGAAGCAGAGATTACCACAAAAGTGGAAATTATCTGAAAAAAAGCTGAAATTAGCAAAAATAGAAAATAATCAGCTGAAAAGTAGCTAAAAAGGTAGAGAGAAGCTTAAGTTACCAGAAGGAAGTTGAGAGCACATTTTTACTGAATTAGGCTGAAAAAAGTTGAACTGAGTGCAAAAAATGTGGAATTAGCTGCAAAAGCTAAAATTTGTATATAACAGCTAAATAGTATCTGAAATAGCAGAAAAACCTGAAACTTGCAGAAATAAGCTAAAAGGAGGATAACAAGCTGGAATTAGCGAAAGAAGTTGGAAGAAGCACAAAAATACTGTAGTTAGTAGAAAGATGCTAAAACAGCTGGAAGTACCGGTAGCTGAAAAAATGTTTAAATTTGCACAAGGAAGCTGAAAGAAGCTGAACCAGAACAAAATGTGAAAGGAGCAGTAAAAGATTATAAACAGATCTAAAGTTTTGAAAGATGTAAAATGAGCTCAATTCATTTTCTATGAGGAAAAAATGGTAGAAAGGCTAAATATTTCAAAAAGCTAAAGTTGTACCAATATCAAAAGTCATAGCTGGATTTTCCTGAAAGAGCTGAATGTTTTGATTTATGATTTGTTGAAATGGCCCAAAAATTGTGGAACATGAAAGGAAAAGTACGGAAAAATATAGAAGTGGAAATAGGATTACACTGTTATGCAATTTAGAGTTGCCAAATGACCTAACATGCGTGTTTTGGTCTGTGGTAAGAAACTGGAGTACCTGCAGAAAACCCACACATGCACAGGGAGAACATGTAAAAAACACACAGAAAGGCCCAGGCCGGGAGGCGAACTTGCAACCTTCTTGCTGAGTGGCAACAGCTCTCTTTAACTAAAGCCTTCTAATTCCATATAACATATTGTACAGATATATATTGTGTTATTTTTAAATAAGTTTTTTGCTTCTGCTTTTACCTCCTAACTTTTTAAAAATCTGCTTAGAACACGTCATTTTAAATCCCAAAAAATGTCTGTCAAACTAGTCTTCTCCTCACAGTCAGAACTGATTTCTTCCAAAGCTTTTCCTTACAATAACTTTTATTGAGCTACTAAAAATGGTTAAGCTTTTGTGTTTAGGTACATATTAAAAATTTGGATTTCAGACATTAACAAATGAACCAACTATCAAAAATTCACTGTTTTATGTCAGTTTTGGCAATTTCAGTAAATCATAAATGCTTTTGGCTCAAGGCCGTTCACCTAGACTTCCTTCCAAGTTTGGTTTGCATATCACACTGTGTCATTATTTATTTTACTAGAAATGAAGCCAAAATACA
>JARVGQ010000547.1:13141496-13154335 GCA_031762355.1 Hypsolebias martinsi | reverse complement strand
AGCACACCCGTTCTTAAGTCCGAATTGCTGTAAGTCGAGGGCGCCTTAAGTCGAGGACTACCTGTATTTATATTTTATATAAATGTTTATTTTATTTATATTTCTTTTTTTAATGTTTTTATTTTTATTGTTATTATTATTATTATTTTTTTGTTTATCTACCTGTATTGTTTATTTTCCTCCCACATTTACCTGAAGCTTGCGGAGCTGCTTGATAGCTTCATCTCGTCCCTTATTGGCCGTCTCAATATGTCCTTCCAGATCCTTAATGTCGGTCTCCAGCTTCTTTTTGGCTGCTGCTGCTTGAGCTTTCTGTTTACGTTCATCTTCTAACTCAGTCTCCAACTCACGGACCTGCAGTAACAGAACGTTGTAGTTTAGCGTCTGGTAGTTTGAACCTTTAAAAAAACTCATCCTCAGGTGTTCATCCTTGTGTTTACCTGTTTGATGAGCTGCCTCTTCTTCTCCTCTCCCATCTCATCCCGTCCCTGGAGGTCTCTTTCGAACTGGGCTTTCAGGGCCTGCATGTTGACCTCCAGGCGCAGCTTGGCATCCTCAGCCGCCTGCAGCTCGTCCTCCAGCTCCTCCAGCTGGGTCTTCATCTCCTCCACTTGGGCCTCCAGGGCTCGTTTGGACTTCTCCAGCTCATGCACCTGCCATCAGTAATTTTCAGATTAACTGGGGTGCTCTCTTTTTACTACAAATAATTTTGTGTCCAAAATGCCACATGATTGAGAGAGTTAAAAAAAAAACACCAACATTTTTTCCCACGTCATCCTTGGAACTGATCAGGTCCTCCATCTCCACCCTTAGGGCCTTGTTGGCCCTCTCCAGCTCCTCTCTGCCATCCTGGGCCTCTTCCAGAGCTCTCGCCAGAGACAGAGCCTTGGTTTCCTTTTCTCTGGCCTCTGCTTCTGCACGGTCCCTCTCCTCTGCATATTTACTGGAGATGCTCTTCTCTTCAGCCAGCATCTGAAGATTAGAGAAGACAGAATTACCGTACATGTATTATTAGCTAGAGGAATTGCATTTCCAGCAAAAATGCAGTGTGGATGCTTATTGCTGAAGAACTTGCTAAAAAAAAAAAACAGCTGAAATTAGGTAAAACATGCTGAAATGGATGAACAAGCCTAAGTTAGCAGAACAAAGCATAAATAACCCATATTTATTTAATTATGTTTAAATAAGCTGAAATTAGCATAAAACTTAGTAAATTAGCTAAAAAAAAAAGCTGAAATTAGCAACAAAAAAAAGTTGAAATGGCAGAAAGAAGCTTAAACTACCAGAAAGAAGCACAAATAGCTGAAATGAGCTCCAAAAAGTCAAATTATATGAAAAAGCTAAATATTAGTATAAAAACAACTAACGGTAAATAGTAGCTGAAATAGTAGAAAAGGCTGAGGTGAGCATAACACACTGACATTAACATAAAGAAGTTAATTAGGCTGAAAGTTGCAGAAATTACCATGAAAAACTTAAATTTATCTGAAAACAACTGAAATTAGTTAAATTGTTTCTAAAAAAGGTAGCTGAAAAGAAAGAATAAGCTTAAATTAGCAGAAATCATAAAGAACATGTTTGCCAAATCAGGCTGAAAGAGCAGAAATCAGCCCCAAAAAATGCAAATTATCTGGAAAAAAAAAAGCTGAAGTAAAAAAATTATATATAATAAAAAGAAAAAAAAAAGAAAAAAAAAACTGCTGAAAAGTAGCTAAAAAGGCAGAGAGAAGCTTAAATTACAAGAAGGAAGTGGAGAGAGCACATTTTTGCTGAATTAGACGGAAAAAAGTTCAAATGAGTGCCAAAAAATGTGCAACTACTCGAAAAGGCTAAAATTAGTATAAAAACAGCTGAAGTAAGTGAAATAGCAGAAAAAGTTGAAACTTGCATATATATATATATATATATGCTGAAAGGAGCATAACAAGCTGAAATTAGCAGAAAGACATTAGAAGAAGCAGAACAATGTTGTAGTTAGCAGAAAGAATCTGAAAGGAGCACAAAACAGCTAAAGAAACAGCTGAACAAGAAAGATGCTGAAAAACGAACAGAAGAAAAATGGATCACAACAGAGTGAACGCTTCATAAACATTCACACAATAAAACTTCTTGAAAAAGAGATTCTTAAAAGAAACTGAGTAAATTAAATTCAAAAGGACTGGGGAGCACACATGAAAGGAAGCACATAGTAGGAAGTACAGCGTTGAGAGTAAAGTATTTGCTGTTAGAATTTGTCATCATTTAAACTTGGTGATCAGGTTTTCTTTACCTGGTCAAACTTCTTTTGTTTCTTCTCCAGGTTTGACACGATCTGTCTCTGGTTGTCCAGGTCCATCAGCGTGTCCTCCAGCTCCTGCTGCAGACGGTTTTTGGTCTTCTCCAACTTGTCGAACGCTGAGGCCTTCTCTTCGAACTGAGTGTTGGCTGCCTCCAGATCTCTCTGCAGTCGTTTCTTCCCTTCTTCCAGAAGCTCAACGTTCCCTGACATTTCTTCCAGCTTCTTCTTTGCATCTGATAACTTCACAGAAAAACACTGGCAGCTCAACTTTCCTTTTCTTAACTTACTGATTTTTTATCGTATTTCATAAATATTTTTTACTACCAATCTGTATTTCTGCTTTGACTCCTGACCTGGACGTTGAGGGTGGACACATGTCGCTCCACGTTCCTCTTGGCCTCCATCTCCTCTTCAAGCTGCTCCTGCAAGCTGTGGTTATCATCCTCTGCTTGTCGCAGCTTCGTAGAGATCTGCAGTTTTTGACGTGTCTCCTCAGCCAGCAACTCCTGTGGCAGCAGATCAGCAGTTAGTTGAAATTCTTACACATTTAGTGGATACTTTTTTAATGTAAGAGGAAAGAGAGTTCATAATAGTGTGAATGTTTATAAAGAACTGTGATCCATTTATCTTATGTACGTTTTTCAGCATCTTTCTCGTTCCACAATTTTTGTGCAGTTTTTACAAATCATAAATCAAAACATTCAGCTCTTTCAGGACAATCCTGCTATGACTTTTGGTATTGGTGCAGCTTTAGCTTTTTGAAAGATTTAGCCTTTTCTGCCACTTTTTCCTCATAGAAACTTAATTAAGCTCATTTTACATCCTTCAAATCTTCAGATCTGTTTACAACCTTTTACTGCTTCTTTCACATTTTGTTCTGGTTCAGCTTCTTTCAGCTTCTTTGTGCAAATTTAAACTTTTTTCAGCTATTTTCAGCTGTTTTGTGCTCCTTCCAGATTATTTCTAACCAAAAAAATGTGCTTTTTCAACTTATTTCTGTTAATTTCAGTTTGTTATGCTCCTTTCAGATTATTTATGTGTTTCAGCTTTTTCTGCTATTTCAGCTACTTTAGTTGTTTTTATACTAATTGTACCTTTTTCCAGTTAATTCCACATTTTTTGCAATAATTTCAACCATTTTTCAGCCTAATTCAGCAAAAATGTGCTCCCTCCACTTCCTTCTGATAATTTAAGCTTCTTTCTGCCTTTTCGGCTATTTTTGGGGGGCTAATTTAAACATTTTTCAGATATTTTCCACTTTTTTTGTGCTCATTTCTGCTTCTTTCAGCCTAAATGGACAAACTTGTGTTCTTTCTGTTTTTGTCTTAATTTAAGCTTGTTCTACCATTTCAGCTACTTATTTTTAGCATGCTTTAGCTAATTTCAGCTGTTTTCAGATAAATTCAAGTTTTTCGTAGTAATTTCTGCTCCTTTCAGTCTAATTAACTTATTTATGCTAATTTCAGCTGGTTGTGCTTGTTTCAGCTTATTTCTGTTAAGTTTTAGCTTTTCCTGCTATTTTTGCTACCATTTAGTGGTTATGCTAATTTGACTTTTTTTCAGTTTATTCCATTTGTTTAGCCCTTTGCAGCTCTTTCTGCTTCCTTCTGGTAGTTTAAGGTTCTTTCTGACTTTTTAGCTCTTTTTTGAGTTAATTTCAGCTTTTTTAAAGCAAACTTCCTTTAAAAAATGGCTCATTTAAACCTAATTCAGCAAACATGCTCTTTCTGCTTTCTTCTGCAAATTTTGGTTTGTCCTTCCATTTCAGCTACCTTTCAACATGTCTTTATAGCTAATTTCAGCTGTTGTTCAGCAAGATCATCAACAATAAGCATCCACACCACACTTTGGCAGGATTTACCTGAGTGTCTTGGAGTTGAGAAGTGAGACTGGTAACATCTTTGCTCAGTTTGATGTTCTTGCCCTCTGCCTCATTCAGGAGGTTTGTTACACTTTCAAGTTCAACCTGCTCGGTGAAAAGTTGCAGAAACAACATCTTCGAATTAGCAATTAAAACTAAGAGTGATGCTCCTAAAAGTTTTTTTTTTTCCATTATTGGGTCTGATGAAAGAACATGAAAAGATTTACAGTGACTTTAGAGCAGCGCTCGCTCAGTTCAGCCTTCTGCTTCTCGCTGTCGGTGAAGCGTGACTGCAGATCTGCCACCTGACCCTCCAGCTTCTTCCTCTTGTGCTCCCCGTCTTGCTTGGCTTGAGTCAGTGAGCGCACCTCTATGGTCAGTTCAGAGGATTCCTTCTCCAGAGCTTGTTTAGCCTTCTCCAAGTTGGTCTTCACCTTAACAGAAAAAAAAAAAAATCAGTATGCACTGCAGAATACAAAAGAGACTGAAGACAAGTTAAAATATTGAAGGTGTACTCGTTTGGACTGCTCCAACTGCTCGGTGAGCTCCTCCACAGCCTGGGTGTGTTTCTGTCTCATCTCCTGTATCTGAGCCTCGTGTGTGCGGTTCTCCTCCTCAATGGCTCTCTTCAGCAGCGTGACCTCCTGCTCACGTTTGGCTCTGCAGGAAGATTGATGGACCGTGCAAAGTTTAAGCTTCTACACCTTCTTGGTTTGTTGCCGTTAACGTTTACAGGCCCTTTAAATAAATATTCGTACATTTTAGATTATTGAGACAAACCTTAGCTCCTGCTGTGTGGCAGTTGTGTCCAGTGTGTCTTCTAGTTCGGACTTTAGCGCCTCCAGCTCCTCTCCGAGGTCCCGTTTGATCTTCTCCGCCTTGTTTCTGGCTGCTCGCTCAGAGTCGAGGTCTTCTTGCAGGTCAGAGATGTGTCCTTCCAGCTCTCTGATCTTCTTCAGAGCGTTGTTTTTCTGAGCCATTTCATCCTCTAACCTAAGAACAACGAGCAAAGCTGCAGGTTAACATAAATGTATTAATGGTACTTCTGCAAAGATACCGTATTTTCCAGCGTACAAGTCACAGGTTTTTTCATAGATTTGTCAGTCCTGTGACTTATACGTCAAAGCAACTTAGATATGTTTTTTTTTTTCCGTATTCATAACACAATTTTTGTCTGACGCTTTAAATTTCGAAGAACTGCAACAGCGAGTCCTGCTGTGTGCGCTCGCTTCACTCAGCTGGCGTAGGTGGAGGAAAGCTGGAGAGCTAGTGGCTTTGACCACAATGGATGGACGGATGGATGGATGGCACCACCCAGGCGAAATGAAGCAGTTTTGACCATTAAATAAATGCTTAATAAACGCGATGGGTCAGCGGTGACGCATAATAAATGTGACTTATATGCTGAAGCGACTTGTTCCTCTTCATGATTTATTTTTTTGACTGATGCGACTTATACTCCGGGACAACTTATACGCTGAAAAATACGGTACTTAAAAGTTGAACTAAAACCCTAATCAAGGTAACCAGAGCTTGATGTCACCTTGCCAAAGCGTTCTGCAACTCCTCCTCCTTTTTGGCAAGCTGAGCTTTGAGGTCAGCGATCTGGGCCTGCAGGTCTGCTATCTGCTCCTGTAGGTCATTAGACTCCGCCTCCAACTTCCGCTTCACCTTATCCAGCTCCTGACGTGTCTTTTCTTCTTTTTTCAAACGAACTAAAAACAGAAGAAAAAACACGCAGAAATCTACTAAAAAAAACAAACAAACTTAAAACAGTTTTTCCAACATATAACAACTGCTTTGTGTGTTTAATTAAAATTAATAGGAAAAAAATACCTTCCAATTCTGAGATCATAGACTCGTGCTTATTTTTGAGCTTAGTGAGGTTCTTTGATTTCTCCTCCTCTTCTGCCAGGTTGGCACTAAAGTCCGCAACTCTTTCCTCCAACAGCTTACGCTCCTAAATCATCCAATAAACTGAATAAAATAATTCACTGAAATCTGATTTAAACCGTTTGAATTTTTAAAGCTGACCTTCAGAAGCTTGTTGTTATGGTCCTCCATCACCAGAATGTCATCCTCCAACTTTTTAATCTTTCCCTCACAAGTAACCTTTTCCAGCTGCAGCTTTTGACGGGCATCTTCCTCCTCTTCTAAATGTTCCTCTAGTTCCTACAAATCAAAATACCCCAATAACCATGCATTAGTTTCCTAATTTGTCAGAAAGAAAGAAGCTGAGCACAGAAGAAAAAACAAGCAAACAATTAGACAACAAAAAATAAAAACAAGGGATGTGCAGACCTGCATCTGCTGCTGCATCTTCTTCTTATCCAGCAGCAGTGCCTGAGCACGTTCTTCCTCTTCATCCAGTCTGGCCTCCATCTCATGAAGGATCTCTTCCAACTCCTGCTTCTTCGCTGCCAGACGGACCCTCATCTCCTCAGCCTCTGCATACAGCTCCGTCTCTGCCTGAAGCTGCTCTTGGAGGGCGTTCCTCTCCTCAATAATCTGTAGAACACAGAATTAGAGTTTGATGCGTTAATAAGATATGTCGGCAAATCAATCCTACAAAGGATAAAGCTCAGTTACATGGCTGTGACATATTTCATCCTTTACCTGCGCATGTTTCAAGGTGACTTCTTTCAGCTCGGACTCAAACTTTAACGCCACTTCTTTGGATTTCTGCAGCTCTTCTTCCTTCAGACTCATCTCCTCCTCCTGTCGGGTCACTTGCAGCAGAGGCTTGACCTGTAGTTCAAATGAATTGGCACCAGTTAATTCTAAATAAAAATATAAAGGTCCTGGAGAAACTATGACAGGGACTGCCACGTGCCATTAAAAAAATTTTTTTTATTGTACTGTGTTGGGGTTCGCTCTCAGCTACCACCATACCAAATTTCAGCTCTGTATGTGTAAAAATAGCAGCATTAAAGTTTGAATTTTATTTTGAAATCATTATTTATGGAGCATTGCTGTCAGACCAAATTTTATCTTAATATCTCTAAAAATGGCAGATTCAACAATAACCTACAGCTACACCAGAAATACTAGTGGAACAAAAATACCTACATTTTGATAGATAATATGTATGTGTATCTGGTAGGAAGAGTTTGTGCGATGAAAAAACTGAGTTTTGTTCAGAGAGCTCTCCGCTCCAGGTCATGTGACCTCACTGTGGCGGTTAGAGGCTGTGAAGAGTTCTGTCAGTGTTTTTCAATGAGAAAAACGGCGTCTTTGTTTGCAGATTACGTCGCCATTGCAACTCGTAATGCCAATAAAATAGCACGCATCACAGTGCTGAGCTGGTTGTTTTGATATAACACTTGTGCACAATGCAGTTCGGTCTGTATTAAAGCTGATAGTAAAGCAAGACCCTTTTCAGGTGCTGCACCATAAAAATACAGGCCAAGACACAACATAAGTACGTAGCTGACCTTCGTGAAGAGCCTCCACCACTGCCAGTTCCTGAGTTTGAGGTAAGCAGCACAGTTCCTCTGGATCACTTTCATGGCTGTTAGCTGTTGTTGCCTCTTGGCAAATGCCCTTTAAAATACAACAGACATAAAAAAAAAAACCCTACATCGTGTCTGATTTAATGCAACATACCTGTCTGTCTATTCAGAAATCAGAGAAAATAGTAAGAGTAAGAGTTATAAAATCATTCCCTAAATGCTATGTGGTGCATCACAAACAACTTAGTTTATTATTAGAAGGAGAAATCATGTGCGGAGGCTCGAATGTTCATACTTTCTGGCTAAGAAGCCTCTGGCCTGAGACTGGAAAGCGATGATGATCACGGTGATCTTCAGATCTCTCTCCTCCTCCAGCTGGGCGAGCACTCCGGTGCGGAAGAAGATTTTACTCTGTCCAATCCTGTACAGGTTGGGGTCCAAGTCCAAATGTTTGATCTGCAAGAGCATGAGATCAGTGGCATGAGGGATGCTTTGAGTGTAGTATCTAAAGAGAGAGACATTTTAAATATATGTGCCCACCATGAGGCAGCAGGCTTGTTTGCCATCCATGAAACCTTTGGGGATAGCACTTGCGGCCAAGATCTCATATCTGTAAAGAAATACGATTTTACATTTAGTGCAGACTTACAAAGTATTATAAACTGCTTTTGAACTTCTACTTAAGTTTTTAATTCACCGTTGGCGGAACTCCTGGAAGACTATTCGATTGGGGAAACCTTGTCGACAGATTCGGATTCCCTCCAGCACACCGTTACACCTCAGCTGCTCCAGGACTAGGTGGGCATCCAGCTTTCCTGCCTGAACAGTCCAAGAATTATCAACAGAATCAACTTGGATTTCTAACTTTTTATAGTTAATTTATATTCTATAAACAACATTTAATTGTTTTTTACACATATAAAAGACATACCCTCTTCTCGTGGTTTGGTATGATGCATCTGACAAAGTTGGGTTGAGTGTTGTGCAGCGTGGTCATGAGTTTTGCCAGAGACTCCTTGTAAAGTTGTCCTACTGTGCGGAACATTCCCTTCTTGGTCTTTGAAGTGCTGGGCATGGAGCTGTCCGTCATCTTGGCTATTGTGTCAAGACCCACCACTCTGTCCGCTGAACCACACAACCAAACAAAACAATGAATGAATGGCTTGAGTTTGGAACTATTTGTAGATACCTCTGAGTATATTTGTTAGACAAACGTTGATGGAGTTCATGTTTTGCTTTTGAATAAGGATTTTTGTTTTTGTTTCCTGCGTGCATAGCCTGAGAAAAATTCAGACATCTCACCATCTTTCCAGAGGTCTTGCACAAACTGGCTGGACGAATTGCTGAGCAGTGCTGTAACATTGTCGTTTAGGGGATCCATGTTCTTTGTCAGCCAGGCTGTGGCATTATAGTCCACCTGAAAAACAAAATAACCACCTCACGTGAAGTTATGTGAAAAGAAGAAGAAGAGCTATGCATCTTCACTCACCTTCCCAGCATAGTGAAGAATGGAGAACTCGGTTTTGTCTTTAAGCTGCTTAGGTTTGGCAAATTTTATGTGGTTTCCTTGAGTGTTCATAAGTTTCTCTACAAAAGAAACATCGGTGGCCTTTGGGAACCAACACTCTTCATCCAGCAGGGCCAGAATGCCTGGAGGGTTATTCTGCAGAGACCACACAGATCAACAACAAATGTGAAATAGAGAAATTATATTTCCTGCAAAACTGCAGTGTGAATGCTTGCTGAAGAACTTGCTGATAAACAGCTGAAATTAGCTAAAAACATGCTGAAATGTAGCTGAAATGGAAGAATAGGCCTAAGTTAGCTGAAGAAATCTGAAAGAACACATATTTGCTGCATTTGGTTCAAATAAGCAGAAATGAGCACAAAAATAAGTAAAAGAGCTACTTTGTTAAAAAAAAAAAAAAAAAGCTGAAATTAGCAAGAAATAGTTAAAAAGTAAGAAAGAAGCTTATATTACCAGAAGGAATCAGAGAGAGTGCAACTGTGCCCAATTAGGCTGAAAGAAGCAGAAATGTGTACAAAAAACTATCTGAAAAAAGCTGAATAGTAGCTAAAATGACAGAAAGAAGCTTAAGTAACCAGAAGGAATTGGACAGAGCACAATTGTGCTGAAAGAAGCAGAAATTAACACAAAACGTGATTATCTGAAAAAAGCTGATATAGATACAAAAAAAAAACAAACAAAAAAAAAAACAGGCAAATAGTAGCTAAAAAAGCAGAAAGAAACTTAAATTACTAGAAGGAAGTGGAGAGCACATTTTTGCCAACTTAGTCTGAAAAAAGATTAATGAGTGCCAAAAATGAGGAATTAGCTGGAAAAGCTCAAATTAGTACAAAACAGCTAAATAGTAGCTGAAATTGCTGAAAATTGCAGAAATTAGCTGAACAGAGCATAATAAGATGAAATTAGCAAAAATAAGTTAGAAGAAGCACAAAAATGTCATAGTTGGCAAAATAAAGCTGAATGGAGCACAAAACAGCTGAAAAAAAAAAAAACCAGCTAAAATTAGCTGGAAAATATTTAAATTACCACAAGGAATCTGAAAGATGCAGAACCAGAACAAAACGTGAATAATTCAGTAAAAGGTTGTAAACAGATCTAAAGATTTGAAAGATTAAAATTAGCCCAATCTGTTTCTGATGAGGAAAAAAAAGTGACAGAAAAGTCTTAATATTTAAAAAAGCTAAATAAAATTGAACCAGTACAAAGAGCTGAACTTTTTGATATATGATTTGTTGAAATAGCACAAAAACTGTGGAACGAGAAAGATGCCGAAAAATGTACAGAAGAAAAATGGATCACAATAGTGTGAATGCTTCATAAACATTCACCCAAACAGAACCTAAAGACACGTCTGTCAGAAACAGCATAATCTTTAATAGCAATGCCTTAAATATCAGTCGTGTGTTTTTTATTTTTATTTTTTAAACAGACTCTGTAATACTTGCCGGCCTCTCGATGAGTTCAATGCAGGGCTGCAAGTCGAGACCGAAGTCAATGAAGTTCCACTCGATGCCCTCCCTCTGGTACTCCTCCTGCTCCAGAATGAACATGGTGTGGTTGAAGAGCTGCTGCAGCTTCTCATTGGTGTAGTTGATGCACAGCTGCTCAAAGGAGTTGTCCTGCAATGACCAGGAGGCACAAATGAAGACCAATATCACATGCATTGTATGTTTTGGTGTTTAAAAAATGTACTTGTGCACGAGCTAAAAGTCTTGCAGATAAATATGTTTATACTTCAAAGATCTCAAATCCAGCTATATCAAGGATTCCCAGGAAGGAGGCTCCCTGTCGTTTGGTCTTGTCCAGGGCTTTGTTGACGCGGCCCAGGATCCAGCGAAACAGTCGCTCATAAACGGCCTTAGCCAACGCTTCAACGGCAAAGTCAGCCTAAAAACATAAATAAATAAATAAACAGATTATGGTAAAAGCTTCAAATAATCTGAAAATTGATTTGCTGTCTAAACGTTTTATAGCATGTTGTACGTGTACGAACCATTTATGTTAGAGAAGTGTTAAAATCCAATTGAAGCCAGTAGGTGTGTCATTAAAAAGAAGTCTATTGGTGCAAACTGTCATTTAGGTGACAAGTGTAGGACAAAAGAAATTAACAGGTGTTTGACCCTTTACAGTACTCTGACATATGGTCCAATCCACTGCACGTTTATGGACAACTATCTACAGTACCTGCTCCTTGGTCTGTGCCTTCTGCACCACCTCCCTGCCCACTTTAATGCGAGGGGTGAGGATGGCTCTGGTGAAGTCCGTCACATTGATGCCTTGCAGGTGACACACCTTCTGAGCCGCTGCAGAGACAAAGTCAGACGTGTGCTATACTTCTAAAAACAAAAAGTGAATTTTAAGACATGGAACTGGGAACGATAGCAGAATATTAACGAATGTTGGACGTAGGAGAAATATCTAACCAGTGTTGTCTGGCATGGTGGCCTGCTCCTGGTTTCTCTCTTTCTTGAATGCAATGTTTCCCAGCTGCATTACTGTGGAGCACACCTTCAGTATATCTGCAAAATACAAAACAAACGTACTGATAAAACTCAACAGAACAGGAGAGCCACAGTGTCCCATACATCAGGAGGTGCAGCCAACAGAAACAGAATTACAACTTGATCCTAGAAAAGAAAAAAAAAACATTGATTGTGAGCAACGTATGGAGTTCATTATTGATACCGATTCTCTCCTCGTCAGTTAAGCCCATGATTTTCATCGCCTCCATGGTTTCCTCAAACATCTCATCATCTTGCTGACCAGGGATCTGAACGTGACCCAAACTCAGGAAGCGGTAATTGCTGAAGGGTTCCAGAAGAAGTTCCTCTGAAAATAAAACCGGCACAAATCAAGTCATTAAGTTCTGGCAAGTATTTTTAACAGCATTCACAACTGTGTCTTCTCAGCTGATGTATCTGGTTTTGATAGATTAGATCTCTATGTAAGAAGATTTCTAATACTGTACTTACAAATGAGTTTATAAAATAAAATACACATTAGCTTATCTTACCATGCACTTTGTCCTTGGCGCCTGCAATCATGTAGTAGAAGATGTGAAAAGCTCTCTCTGTCTTTGCCTGTCGGATACAGCGAGACTTTTCCAGCAGATCTGAGAGCAGAAACTTGTTAAAGATTTTAAATGTACAGTACTTCTTTACACATAGACTTTAGTTTATGCCCAGATTAAAAAAAAAAAAAACTTAACTATGTTTGTAAAATCATATGTTCTGTGAGAGAATAAGGGTAAGAAGTGCATCAGTAAGTGAATGAATCTTGACCACGGGACAACTTGAAGTTAGCTTTGAGAGCTAAAGGGCTATTTCATAAATGTTTTGGCATTTGCTTCACCTTAGATCAACTCTGGTTTCAAAACAAACTAAAGTAGTCCCTTGTTTACCACGGGGGTTGGGGACCACGCAATCCCCCCCCCCCCACCACCCCCCGCGCGCGCGTTGAGTGAAAAACCGTGAAGTAGAGATACAGTAGTCCAAGTTCAAGTAAACGTTATTGTCATTACCATCTCATGTGGTACATGAGATAGAACAAAATTATGTACAAAAGTAGTTGTAGTTGTAGTAGTAGTATATTTTAGTATTTACTGTAGTAAGTACGATAGTAGTTACTTTATTTTAGTATTTATATACAGGTAGTCCCCGACTTACGAACGAGATCCGTTCCTACGCCTGTTCGTAAGTCGAAAATCGCCGTAAGTCGGAA
>JARVGQ010000547.1:13103141-13124316 GCA_031762355.1 Hypsolebias martinsi | reverse complement strand
AACTTGATAGATGTCCTAGGAATCGATGTGTAGATTACTCGAGTAGTCTTTTAAAGCCTAATCACATGTCTTATGCAAGCTACATACAACTAAGCAGCCACATCATTAAGGGTTAGCTACATAAGCTTAAGCTAATATTAGCATTTGTTGCTAATCAGTATGTGACTGGAAATAGCTGTATGTAGCTAACTTCAACCGTATGGAATTTTCTTAAAGCTACATGTGGCCAACTTCAACATCATGCAGTTTTATGCAAACTACATGCAACTAAAGAGCCATAAAGCTTAGCCACATAGACTAAAGCTAACATTAGCATGTGTTGCTAAGCTTTATGCATCTGAGGGTATCTTCCTTTAGTTAACACAAATCACATAGTTTTATGCAAACTACATACAACTAAAGAGCCACATCATTAAGGGTTAGCCACATAGCCATTGCCATTTGTTGCTAAGTTATAGCTTGAAGGTTGGTGGATACATTTAGTTTTATATAGCTAACTTCAACCATATGCAGCTTACTCAAAATTACACAAGGCTAACTTTAACTACATGTAGTTCAGTGCTAACTAAATGGAACTAAAATATCTTATATAGCTCAGGGTTAGCCATATAGGCCAAAGCTAACATTAACATTAGTTGCTAAGCTATATAAGTTGAAGGTAATTATATGACTAAATTCAGCCATTTTATTTAAAGATACAAGTTTAGTTAATTTATTTTAGCTAAAGTAAAGCCATTTTGTCAAGACTGACATCAGTTCATTTGTATTTTCTCACAATTTTCTGTACAATTTGATTAAACATCTCTTTTTTTCTTTAGTCATTGGACCAAACGTTAATTTAACTCAAAGCAGAGACAAGTGAAAGCAGCCAGATGTTCGTTTGGCTCACGGTCCAGTATTCCCCAACCAGCAGCCTTTTTCCAGCACACAGTCTACGTTTGCACGTTTTAACAGCCAGTGCTTCTAAAATGGATTAAAGCCCTTGACAATAAAACAAAGAACCAGAAAATAAAGGATCAAATTCTCCAGTTTCTCTTCAGGGAACATGATGTTATGACGATGAGAATCATTTCGGCCACCAATAACTGTTGAAGAGTTTGTGTTGGCGTTGGGACCTGAAACCTAATAGAGCTTCACAGAATATAATAATCACACAGAAGGTCGGAGAAGAGTCTTTTTGTACAAAAGGATATATTTATCGGCAGGGGAGATGGGTATTAGTCCAATGTAGACATTTACACGGTGTCTGTGTTTATGGAGGAGGGTGTGCAGCTGCATAAGAAACTGTGATGTCTGATCGGGAGCATTATGTGTAGAAAGATGTTAGATTTAATGCCACCGTATTTTTCTTTCTTGTGCTTCATGACTAACTTATAAAAGAACAGCACAGTATCTGTAATGTACAGAAACATCAGCATCCATCAGTATCTGGCTACCTGAGCACAGTTTTATTCAGTTCTTACTGGTTTTGCTTCGGCTCGGGCATGTTTGACAACATAAATGACCGACAGATGCTCATCGAAACCGGGTTTCTTTGGATCTCAGTAAACACATCAAAGAAGGAAGCCATAACGAGACATATCTTCAGTTTTAAATGTGTGAAGCCTGAACCGGTCCAGAGGTCACAGCATCCCCTGCCTAACATTATGGAATCACTGCTCTTAGATTGTTGTTTAAACTGTTTAATAGTGTGAATGCTTATTAAGCATTCATAGGTAAATAAAAATATGGAGTCACTCTGTAATTCACTGCACTAAAACAAACACCTGCATCAGATGAAACCTGTTTTTTAGTCTTGGGTTTGAAAACAATTGCTCACACTTCAGAAAGCTGTTTAATAAGAGCTGCTTGTTAAGAATAATCGAACCTCACAGTAATGTTACTGTTGAGTCTGGCCTCATCTTGTCCGACATCACTGTTCTAGTAAGGATGTTAAAAGCAACAACACTCTTGGGGTGTGCACAAGTAAACATCTGGTAAAAACCAGCAGAGCCACGTGCGAGTGGGCTGAAGCAGCAGCTGCTTCATGGCTGCCACACCAGAGAGGAGTGTGTCGTACCTGCAGCTCTCTGCTCGTTTGTCTTTCTTATGTGGACAAAATGACTGTTGGGCGGCACGGTGGTTCAGTTGGTTGAGCTGTTGCCTCTCAGCAAGTAGGTCGCTGGATCAAATCCCAGCTAGGCGCCTTTCTGTGTGGAGTTTGCATGTTCTCTCTGTGCTGCGTGAGTTTTCTCCGGATACTCTAGTTTCCTCCCACAGACCAAAAACATGCATGTCAGACTGATGAGTGACACTAAACTGTCCCTAAGTGTGAGTGAGAGAGTGAATGGTTGTTTGTCTCATTTGTCTCTGTGTCCCAGTGATGGACCAGAGACCTGTCCAGGGTGTCCCCCGCCTCTCACAGTGACTGCTGGACATGGGCCCCAGTGATCCCTGTAACCTGAAATGGAAGAAGTGGGAAAAGATAATGGATGGATGATTGGATGGGTGGATGGATAGATGGATAGATGGAATGATGTTTGGTTAGATGGATGGATGGGTGAATTGAAGGGTGGATGGATGAATTAATTGATGGATGGATAGATAGGTGAATGAATGGTTGGGTTGATGGATAAATGGATGGATGTGTGATTGGATAAATGGAAGGATGGTTGGTTAGATGGATGGATAGATGAATGGAAGGGTGGATGAATGAATGAATAGGTAGATAGATAAATGAATGGGTGGATGGATGAGTGGATATTATTTTATAGATACTAAAGCATGCTGAATATGAGTTGTCTTTTTAATGCAAGTTGCGATAGAGGAGTATTCCTATAGTGTATTAATTTTTTTTATGTTTTTATATGTATGTGTTGCTTGTTCCCCTCTGTTTGGTGTCACTGAGTGTCAGAAAGTTACCTCCAAATAAAACGTATTATTACTGTATTGTTAATGAGGTCACACATCAAGGTTAAAGGTTAAACATCGTCCTCTCTTGTTCGGGTCATTGCTACAGATTGCCGTCTGTCGGCGGGCGCATAATGTGCTGCCCTTGTTGTTAAAAGATGATTTCAGCCCCCCCCCCAGCTACCTGTTTGTTATGACTATCAGCCTTTCTGCAGTTTATTTAACTGCTGTCATCGACGACTCATTAATTAGACTCCCTCTTATCCTATTATCTTCCTCATCCACAAAACAGTTTGACACAAAACCAATCTGAAGCAACACATCACATCTTATGCATTCTCATTAAGTAGAGCAAACGTCTTCTGTCACAATATTTAATGATTTTTACAACTTGCATCTAAAAAAATCATTAGCCGTGTTATTTCCCCGCTGCGCTGAGGTTTTAGGAGGCTGCAGCTAATATCACAAGCAAGTATGCAAAACCATGTTCCCCTTCGGTCTCTGAACAGTGTGTTGTCGCTCCCTTCACCACCAGCTGAGACGCACATCCACTGTCAGCATCAATTCCTGGCCTAATGAGATCTCCATGTGTGTGTTTGTGTGCTTAAGTCTTTGTTTGTCATTAAATCTGAGCAGACAACTCAATATGTTTGCCCCATTGACACGTTGACAAGTTCACTGATGGGGCCCTGAGGTGATCACGTGATGTTTTCCTGTTTGGGGACATCATCAGCGCTTCAGACAGTTTTCTAGTTTTTATGTTTTTCACTTGCATTTTTATCAGAGAACTGATTTAAATCAGAACATCTCAGATCTGTTCAACAAACAAGAAGTAGAGCAGGTATTGCAGTTTGCTTATACGTTGCAATTCTCGAAAAATATGTAAAACTTGTTTTTAAATACTTTGCAGAGACATGGTACACAGCAGTTATGGTGGCATCTAAGTCGGTGATGCAAAATTGTAGAAAAACTGAAATAAAACTTAATTTTTTTTCTGTTGCAGTCTCGTTGAACTCTTAAGTGTTTGAGACCAAGTGACTAGTGAGACATGTTTTGAAAGCTACGACCTGTTTTCATGTTTTTGGCTCACAAAGCTGTATTTCTGGCCGTGCACATTATTTTGAACCATCTTCACCACCGTTGTAATCTCCTCAGCAGCAGGTTTATCATTCATCTGATGGGTTACACTTTTATAAATAAAGAAGCAGCTTTTGACAAGTTTTCCAATAATTGTTATTTTTCATCAGTTTGGTTTTAGACTGGTGGAATGTCCCTTCCGGGTCAAGAGTCTGTGCCTCACATGGACGGGTTCTAGTGTCTTTGCTTCTTGTTCCTGAGGGATGGTAGGATGTAGTGTGAGATGGATCGACAAATTGGGACCTCATCCTCGGTAATGAGTGCGTGGTTCGGTCGGTTGTGGTTAAGAAAGAGTTGTCGAAAGGCAAAACTCTGGATTTACTGGTCCATCTATGCTCCAGCTGTCACCTGTGGTCTTGAGGTTTGGATCTGGACTGATCCTGGAAACAGATGTCTGAAATTAACATTCTTTGTTGGGTGGTCTGGTTCAACCTTAGAGCTATGGTAAGGAGCTCAGTCATCTGGGTGTTTTCAAAGTAGAGCCGCTGCTTCTCTGCATCAAAGGACTCAGTTGAGGTGGTTCATCTGATTAGGATTAGGTTTTCCAGGTGCATCCCACTGGTAAGGGGCACTAAGGCAGACCCAGAACTCTGGTCAGGGAATACCTTGGAATTCCTCAGGAGGAACTGCAGAGTGTCTCTGGGGCAAGATACTGTAGGTTGTGGTTTCTCTCCTGGACCTGCCTCTGTGACCCGACTACAGATAAAGGGTAGAAGATGGAGACTGAAATAGTTTTTAGACACAGATACTGTAGTTGCCTCTTTGTCAGAGAAGATCTCCTGTGTCAATACAGCTCTGGTTCTCTTGAGACAGGTTGGAAACACTAACAAAGACAGCAGCTCAGATACCACCTTCATGGCAGCAGATGTCTTGAAGTCTGTCAGCATCTGGATTTGTTGTCCATTTTTCATGACCAAACTGCTCCTTCTTGTTGGATGGGTCCCACTTGTGTCTGTGAATCTTTAAAACCAGAGATATTTAGCTGGATTGACGTCTGGGCTTTGGACAGTTTCAGGACATTTAACTGGTTCTTCTTAAATCCCTGATATGTTTTGAGTTAATTTCCTGCTGGAAGATGAACCTCCATCCCAATCTGAGATCTGTTGAAGTCTTCCAACAAGTTTCTCTCAAGAGTTTCTTCTCATTTTGCCCCGTCCAGCGTTCCTTTAACTTTGACCTGTTTTCAGTTCAGGTCTTGGGTTTTTACCAGACACGGTGTCCTCGACTGGTAAAAAAAAAAAAAAAAAAAAGTTCAGTTTTTGTTGCATCACAGCCAAACATTTGTTTCCTGCCACCCCTCCATGAAGTCCAGCTCTGCGTAGCTTCTAGTGGTTCTATGGGCAGAAGAACTGCAGCTCCATCCATTGACCTCCTGGATGTTTGTCTGAATAATAACCCTCTTTCCTGGTCCATATGTTTAGGTGGACAGCCCTCTCTTGGCATATTTGCGGTGGTATCACCATCCTTCCATTTAATGATGGATTTATTAGAGCTTTATTGGTTCTGGGACCTGTGTGGAGAGTTCCTTGGTCTTCATGATGTCTCCTGCTTGGCGGTAGCCCTTAAAGGTGTTGGTTTTGAGGGCAGTGTATATATACTGACACGGTGTGTTGCTTAGATTCATGGAATCTTATGTTGTGTTGATTGTTCTTACTGGTTGGGATCATTAATAATTCACAAGTGCAATGGGTTTTTGACAAGATCTGGTAAAGTGAAATCAACCAAACTTCAAAGACCTTCAAAAGTCAGAAGAACTTTGAAATTACAAGAAATTCTGATGGTTTATATACATATATAAAGAAATGGTATGGCTTAAGAGTTTTGCTCAGTTTACTCAGCATCTTAAAGAGCTGCTTCCATCGAGGCGGAGGTTTTCACTCAATAAAATCTTTATTTTCCCTCCCGTGGATAACGAGCACATTAAGTAAACAGGATAATAAAACCAAAATCACCACAACTTTTACAAGCTAAACATGTTCTTTTTTAATTTGAATAAAGTTGCTGTCTGTATGTGCTGTAAAATAAGAAATGGTGTAATAAAAAGTGCATTATTTCCTTCTGAGGAAACTGAAACAAGATGAACATAAAGTGAAGATTATGAGTTTTTGTTTTAATTTGTAAAATGAGATATACTGAGTTTTATTTCCCCTGCTTGTCCTGCTAAAACCGAACCAGTAAAACCAGCTTTGACTCCATTTAACTTGCGTCAGTCTCTTCTCTTGCTGAAATTAATTAGCTGCTTATTTGATCAAATCACAGCCGAAACATTACCAATCCCAAAGGAAAAGTTTGTTTTGCACAACCCTGCGCTCTCCTTCTTGCTTATTTTTGGTAACAGGATCTTTAAATTTACGTTCTTTGTTTCGTTTTCGTGTAAAAGAAACTGAGTTTTTCTTGAACTCCACCTTTGCAGTTTATTTAGTTTCACCTCATGATTTGTTATATGACGAAATGTGGAAAATATCTAGTCATTTTATTATTTTTGGGGGGTAATTTTGTACCTGAGGTACACTGTAGAGGGTGCTCTGAGTACAGGTTTGGGGTCCATTGCTACAATAAATCAATTAATTGCATGATAAATGAAAATTATCAACCTCAATTTCATTTATCAGCTTTATCGTTTCTTCGTGTCGCTCTCTTTCTACTGAAGACACTGGATGACAAAAGGCTCTTCACTGACCCTCACTCTCTGTTTTCTCTTTAAAAATCACTTTTGACCGCCCAAAATCGTGTTTTTGATCGTTAAAAGCAGCTAAGTTAAGAAGCTAAGCTAACAGGCCAATCTCGGGGAAAATCCTCCGTCTTGTCGAAGCTCCAAAATTCACAGTTGTAACCCTTGCCTTCGTGTAAAAAGTTGTTTTTCTCTACAAAAAGTAGCTGAGAACTTGTTTACTGTTTTTTTTTTAATTTTTTTTTATTAAAAACTTTGTGTGAAAAATGTTATGCTAAAGAGCTCAAGCCACACCGAGCGGCCACCAGTTTGAGAACCAAAAAACAGGAAGGAGAGACAACCCATGTCATGTCAAGGGGTCTCCCTCCCATTTTTCTTAAAGAGACACGCTGCTCGCTCCCTCACTATCCATCCTTAGGTTCAGTCTTATACTGCCATCCGGTGTTCCAAAAAAGGTACTACACACAAAAATTAACCAACATTTCTTCTGAAATTTGACAATAATTACCAATTATTGCCAAATTTCAAACAATATTATCGTTTATCGCAATAATTTCTGAGACAATTAATCGCCCAGTAAAATTTGTTATTGTGACAGGCCTATTCTGCACAAATCAGATAAGTTCACTGAAAAACTAATATGGCTGTACAAAACATCTTTAAGTCTCTGTGCTTTGATGAGTTATGTTCTTTTGTTTAATTCACAGTTTAAAAGTGCTTTTTCCACATTGGACGCTGAGTGAACAGCTCCATTTCGCATGTTCAGCTACAGCAAAACCGATTCAAACTGTAGAGTAATTAGTGTGTTGCAAGGTTGCACATCACTGTGGACTCTAATGACACCATAATGTGACCCATCAGATGGTCCTATTACGGAGTGCAGTAAGCAGACCACGCCAAGGTTTTACTGGATTTATCATATGAGGTCTGTTCTCTTGTTTTTTTCCTCTTTCTTGTTTCTGAAAGTCCTCAGCAGGTTGTCAAAACAATTTCTCCTCAAGCTGAAGTAAAACTGAACACAGTCGCTGGAAAGGTGCAGTCCAAGACGAGCCAAAACTCTTTGAACTCCTGTTTTAGCCCTGAGGGCATCTACAACCTTTAAGTTCTTGCTTCTTCACCTCATCAGGGAATTCATCTGATTTTTCAAAGTCTTCGGCACAAAAATCTTTTGGTTCAGCTGGCAATCACTGCCAAAGTTGAAAGCAGTTTGACTTTCTTTTTTTGATCTGTAGCTTATCACACTGTGTCTGCTGCCTCCCCTCATTTAATGTAAAATCACTCTCGAAGACATCTTAAGCTTGGATTGCTGAGAGGAAGTGAAGCAGAAAAACAACCCTACCTTGCATCATGTTCCTGTAGGCGTTATCAGTTATGGCGTAAATATGAGGAGGGACTTCGTGTCTTTTCTTCCCTTTGTACATATCGATGATCTTCTCTGAGTAGATGGGCAGCATTTTGTAGGGATTCACCACCACACAGAACAGGCCAGAGTACGTCTATAAAGACAAAATCATATTGGATGAAATACTTAAAAGATGTTTTTGTTTCTGTCAGAGAAAAGTAATTAAAAAGTTAAATCTTGAGAAAATGAAATTGGCCTTTTTCACCCAACATCAACTTATTTAATTTATTTTCAGAAAAGTTTTTAAAACTCTCTGCAAATACCGGTAATTAGATTTTCTGCATGTTTTGATGCATACTTACATAAATAAGCCCTGAGAAGTACCGCTCACGGAGATTGTGCAACACAGAGGCCTCATTCAGGCAGGTGAGCTCGGCCATGTCCTCCACCTTGCTGAACTTGGGTGGGTTCATCTTTTGGATGTCGTCCTTGTTGACGGTGGTCTTCTTGCCGTTATCAGCCAGCTCCACCAGCACCTCATCGCCACGCTCCTCCTTGATGCTAGCTGCCTCAAAGCCGTGCTTCTCTGATGGGACCCATACCAGCTTCTTGGCCGCCCAGTCGGCCTGAGCCATGGGACTGTTCAGAAAGTCTTTGTCTACAAAGAGGAACTTTTCGTCCTCACTTGGGGCCTTCTTGGACATTTTGGCTTAAGGTGGAGGACCAGCTGTTGAAAATTACAAAAGAATAAGATGTTAGGATACAATATTGTTAGATGGATTACAGTGAGACAATCACGGAGATGACATGGCACGACTACCTGCAATGGTGCTAAATTTAGGACAAAAGTCTGAGCACAACAAGAACTGAACCATGAGAAACCAGAGTCTCTCTGAGAAAGAAGATGTGTTTGTAACGATGCCGTACATCTCAGAGTTAATGTGCTTCTTTTCATTGGGGAGTTGCAAAGTGCAGCCATTCTCACAGACCTCCACCCGCTCCCAACCCTGCGCTTTCAGACACGTCACAGGGGAAACAAACAAACAATTAACCTCCCCACTGATATCAAGATTGAGGGTTGGAAACTGACTTTAATTAACTTAACATTGTTTCAACAGCTTTATCTGAAAAGACAAAACAAAAAAAAAAACTAAAAGTACAAAGTGGCTTGTTCTTATACTTGGTCACTGCTTAATTGACAAGATTCCTGTTTTCATGTCCTTCACCCTCCATCTTCTCCCACCCTCCCTTCTCTGTCTCCTGTGAGGAGGCTTCAGTCTCGTGCTGCGATGACCATATAAGGACCCCTTCTCCTGAGCAGGACTCTTTTCTGCGGACCTAAACAGCGAGACCAGAGAACTCCCAAACAAAGCCCATATAGGGAATAGTATGTCTTCTGCTGGCTTTGTCGTTTACTGCAAAATGATAACAGGGAGGCAGAGAGGCTGAGCGGGGCTCGGGGTTTAAACAGTCAGGCATCACATGGGCCCCTGCTGGAATTCATTTTTGAATGCACAAGTCAGCGGCTACATTAAGAACAAGAGTCTAGGTTATACTCATTCCTTGAGCGATACCTGCAGTTTGAAGTAGTAAATGAAGCAACCGGGAATAAGTACTTATAATAAGTAGGCAAACAGTAAATGTTACTGTTGCTTTGGAAGAGGAAATGGAAATGTAGCACGTCAGACATTTAACAAGAGATAAGAGAAAAAAGCTCAACACTAAACCCTTACAGTGAGGGCATCTCAGTTTTTATCCTGAGCGATGGGGGAGTTTTAATGTGATTTGTCATGTCCTGCTGCAAATGAAGACAAATGAAGACATATCATTCTCTGAAGCGGCGCACGTCATCCGCTGCCTTTTAAGCCAAAGTTTAAATTAAGATCTGACGTTTATAAATGACAGTTTGCCAGCCATTTTGGTTAAACCTCGACAATTATAACATTCTTATGAAACACCTTGCATGAACTGTTAGCGTTTTGCGTATGTGCATTGAACGATTCTCGGCTTCTACTACACCACACATTAACTCAGCATCTGCAAAATTTAATGAGGTATAGCAATCTTTGTGTGAACCCAGGTTGATTAGATATGGCTGCCATCTTGAATTGGGATGACTCCAAAATTTAATCAATTGAACACACTATGATAATGATCATTTTAATATTTTCATGACAAACTTCTATCCTGATGGGGAGCCACGTCCTGCAGGATTATCATGACTTCATTCACAGGGCAGGAGTTAGCGATATGCGGAAATAATCTGATTTAGAGTTCATGACTTCAACAATCACAAGATCTCAACCTAACGTAAAGTGAGAAAATGGGATTATTGATTCTACGCCTCTTCATTAAGGGTTCTAGACATTTTAATTTGGACTCTATTTTAAGTTTGCCATATTCTGTACATCATGCTCTCTGCTAAACAGCAAGGCAAAAATATCAAATACTTTATTCAAATTTGTTTGATAAAGCTAAATGTACTTTATTATTAATCAAATTAACCTAGCCTTTGAACTGTAGAGTGTCAATTTCCTGGATTAAAGCAAATAAATCATCTCCTCTGCAGACATCTTCCTCATACTATGTATGTTGAGACTGGCACACAGAGTGGGAGCCAAGCTATAAAAAATATAAACGGTCCTGGGAAAGCTTAAACACAGTCCTAGGCTAAATGGGCAAAATAAAACTGCCTAAATGCTAGCCTAGATTTTTTTAAAACTTTGTTTGCACAGGAATCCAGTGAGTTAAGCCATCCTTAAAGTTAAATCCATGCTATAATACCTAACATCTTACAGGCTTTTCCTGACAGTCCCCTATGCATAAGGATAAGCACTAAACCAACTTATTTGTCACAAACCAGCTCAGTATTTCCATCAAGCCATTCTCTTACAGTCTGTTATGTCAACAGAGTTTGTGTTCAGCCTGTGAATCTTGAAGACAGCCGTCTGAAGTGGGTATGACAAGTTAAAACAGATCAACTGAAGCAGAAAGGCAAAGAGTCATCACAAGACTAATATTCATCTTTGCTTTTTATAAGACAAAACTATACTATTTCATTTTCAAGGTCATAAAATGCAATAAAATTAACTTTTAAAATCAAAATGTCTTCTTTTTTTACTTTGTTGTCAATTTATCCAGCCTAATTGTTGTACTGTATCTTTTTTTTTTTTACATTTGTGCATTGGTGTTAATGCAATTCCCCTACAGAAAAAAATGAAACTTTCACAAAATTATCCTTTATCCATCAAAAATAAACTTGTCCCAAAGGCTTTACGACCTTTCTATTCGAGGCTGACAGAATATGACCTGCAGGACAAGAAAATGATGTTCCTCATTTCCTCTCACAAAATGTTCCACAAGCCTTCTTCCTGTTACTATCCTACAAAAAAAGTACTCTGACTTTTATACGTTAGGCTTGAGTAGCATCATCAAATAGAAAGAGGTTTCTTCATATGAACATGCTTAGCTCATATTTAGCTGTAAGAATATCTCAGTTACAGCAGAGCTTTAAAACGGAACAAATGATTAAAAAAACACTATGTGCTTTTTATGTTTGTTTTGTTTTAAAGAGGTCTCTTATAGCACACACAAAAAAACACATCTTGTCATGGTTTAATCCCTCCTGTTCTCATCAATGTACGTAATATAGGTATAATGAAATGCAGATGCTGTTTCTATCTCTGTTCCTTTAGCTTTCAGAGATGGTTATTCCTTGATCAACATTCTGAAAAGGTAAAAAAAAATCACAGAGCAAGCCCTTGTCCATTTGTATGCTTTTTATTTTGTATTAAAATCACATGTTAGTTTCTTTGGACTAACATGTTATCTCCAATAAAACCAAAACTAATGGATGCACAGCAAGCTAATATGGTTAAAAAAACTTCTTAATTTGAATTTTTTTTTTAATTTGTTGACAGTCTGTATCTTAAAGCACAGAGTTCAACATGCTTGACTTAAATGCAACACAACTATATCTGGACAACAGGAAACACCACCAGAGTCATGTTTATAGATAAAAAGACTCAACTTCCCTTACTGTTGGGCAGCAGCAGCTCTAATTATCCAAATGACCAAAAATAAATAAATAAATAAAATAAAATAAAAGATAAAACATTAAACGTGCCCCTTTATTTAACTTTTACAAACCGAATAAAAATTTCTCAAATCTCTAACTAGGTCTTTTCATGGACTGTCATGAATAGGATAAATGCATCATAAATTTAAACCGTATTTTAGAAACTCTTTCAGCCATAATATTTTAGTCCAGGTTGAAATATTTAAAATATTGCAGATTTTAAACTAGAGCTGACCAAACATGTTGCACACACAAACGAAATGGTTGGAATATTACTTTATCAAACTATGTCTGCAGCTAACGTTTAGTTTTAACCCCAAATACTTCTAATTTTAACCATACGACTCTCTGTTTGTCTTTGAATACACAAATAATAAAAAGCATGAAAAGTATAGACGGTAAAATAAACAACAAAAATGCAGTTTGCATCCTAAATGAATTTAGCTAAAATTGTTACGTCAAGCTAAACAGCTAAAGCTAATATGAGCTAGTAGCAACTTTATTACAGTTTTCGGACCTTAACTTAAAACTATTTTATTAAAACACACAAAAAAGTTAACTTTTTGTTCACCATATGCAAAGATCATGTTTCCATTTAAATACGAATGAGAAAAACAAAACAAATAAATATACAAGCAGGTAAAGAGTGGAGGAAAAGTTAAAATTTGACAGGTGCATTTCAGTCATTTTCATATATCCCTCCGCCCCAAAAAGGGGAAAAATACTCACATAAGGTGCAGAAACTTGTGACAAATGGCGGCTTCGGGTTTTAAAAGCTGGACTTCGAGGAAGGCAGCACCGAGGAAGTACTCCCAAAGCCAACAGTCCAAACGACCCCCGTGAATTTTAAAGCCGAACTATTTAAACTGCACAGCTGCGTGAGGGTGGATCCGCGTATCCTCACGCGCTCCGCTTCGATCAGCATCCAGTAGTCCGGAAAGAGGCAGTGAGCATGCGCAGTGCAGTCGGGTTTAAAGAGTCTAGGTTTAAAGTGGGCATGCGCAGTGCAGTCACCTGTGGGTTTAAGACTAAGCATGGGATGTCTGAAGACGAGCTACAGCTGAAGATGAAATGGATCTGGAGAAATAAAATGACAATTTAATCAAACAGTATTAAAAAGTATGTAAATTATAAATAAATTAGGGGCTATATACTTAATAGTATAATACTTCATATTCTAATGAAGGATATCTGTTTTTCCATCGATTTGTCCCTGATAAATTTGTGGATGTTGAGGCATTAGAACCAAACATAATAAGGACAGTTAATAAAAGGAGCTTTGCAATAATCTACTATCATGGGCATCAAACTGCTTGTTAAGGTTTGCATAAAACATTTTGCTGTCATTCAATTTATATGTTTAGTAAGGTTTACGTCTTAAAGGTAAGGGAAGTGTCATGAAGAATAGTCAAAAATAATTCATAGAACACTTTTTCTCGTATTGATGGTTAATGTGTTCTTAAATTAAAAACACACACACAATTTGTGAACTGCTGTCAACTACCATGTGTTTTCTTATGGAAACAGCCAAAGTGACTGAATATAGGTCAACAATGGCCATGGAGAAGCTGTTTGGAATCAATAAATCTAAAGTTTCGATGTGTTTAAGCTCAGATTTGTTGAGCAAAGTATGGCGCTAAAGTGCGTTGTTTACATTGAATGTGTACTTATGATTCAGAATTGCATATCAATATATCTGGAAAACTACTGGAATAAACTCTTTTAAACTGAACCATTTGATTTAGCTCAGGATAAATTTTTACATTGGATTTTTATAACTTGCAGTGAGCACATTTAATCACATCTGATAGTTCTGGAACAGCTTATTGTTTATTAAAATCTGTCAAATGAATCCTCAGTTACTTTTTTTTATTAATTGTTATACAGTTCTTATTTGAGATGTTTGTGTGAGAAAACTTTACAGTGACTTTGGTCTAATATTTTTATGGCTCAATCTAAAGCTTATCATTTATTTAAAATATGTAAAATGCTTGAGAACATATCTACAAAATAAAGCTAGCATGATAATGATGTAAAAGATTCCTAAACAAAAAAAAAATAGATTTAAAATTGTTTTATTATATTATGACCTACCGGTGTGTTGATTTAGCCATTATAATTAAAGATATATAAACACTATAATGTATTTAAGACCAAAATTTCTGCTTTACTATGAGAAAGTGTACATGTAAGGTGGCGTAAGGGTTTAAAAATTTAAGTTATTTGTATACAGCCTTCCTCATGTATAGGCTCTTGTCTTATCCTTTATCACGTTTTTATGGACGGAGGAGAAACATCTGGAATTGGAACAAATACATGTGAGGAATAGTATTCATGTTATGAGTGACCAGTCTGAGCAAAACATATCAAACATCTAAGCTTAGTGATATGGAAAATTGAAAGTTTTTGGTAGAATACTTACATGGATACTACAGATGTAATTATCTAATTGGACTATAAAGATAAGACGTGCTGAAATCAAAAAGCTGAACAAAAGCTGCTTTAACAAATAAAACATAAAGTCAAATAAGGCTTGAGCTTTTTATCACCCGATGCATAAAATGTTCTCTGTCAAACATGTGGAGGCAGCATGATAGCAAGAAATTACGTACAAGTTCCTGAAAGAGGACTGCTCTAAAATATTTCCATATAGAGTGAATGAAGAGTTTTTTTAAACACTAGAAAGACAATAGTTTAGCGTAGTATCTGTGTTCCACACTTATTAGTGTTTATAGGTTATCCAACATGTTCCCTTTCCTCATATGGCAAACCAGCTATCTACAACACAGAACTCCCCCTTTACTGTAATCTGCAGTGTTTCTCTCCATTGTACCTCATAAATCAAATTA
Source organism: Hypsolebias martinsi (assembly GCA_031762355.1). Taxonomy (NCBI): domain Eukaryota; kingdom Metazoa; phylum Chordata; class Actinopteri; order Cyprinodontiformes; family Rivulidae; genus Hypsolebias; species Hypsolebias martinsi. The sequence goes on along the minus strand of JARVGQ010000547.1, from coordinate 13,109,350 downwards.
AAAGTCCGGCATTCCTTGAAGGGATGAAAATCACCCACTCAGAGCTTCTTATGTTGAGAAATAATGGAGTTGTACACAGATACAGCTCTTTTCGTTAAACCTTGAAATCATGAGTGCTCATGCTATGAGATCTTGCATGATGTCTTAGTGTTTGGAGTATGTTTTGTGAATGACTCTCTGCTACTACCACACCAAACGTTACCTCAATACCTGTAAAATTGTCTGAGCTATTGCCATTGGTTGTGTTTTCTCACGTTGGGAAGATTAAAATTTATTCAGTATATCAGTTGATTACTTCCCAAAGGTTTGACTATAACACCAAAGTCCATGCTCAACAATCCAGGTATAAAACCCAACAATGTTCAGGTCATCTGGAAGGTTTCTTTATTTGTGCTGAGATGTTTCGCCCTCCATCCAGAGGGCTTCATCAGTCTGAGGAAACCTCTCCTCTGGTGCCAGCCCTCTCCCTCGTTGACAGTCATGTCAAACTGGTTCAAAACAACAATTATTGTTGGATTTTATATCTGGATTATTGAGCATGGACTTTGGTGTTTTGAACCAGTTTGACATAACTGCCGACGAGGGAGAGGGCAGGCACTGGAGGAGAGGGCGTGTCCCAGAGGCCATTTTAGCACCAACATAACTATTTTTTCCTACTTTGGAGTAAGCTGTTGGTTGAGAATCAGTTTTGTTTGGTGTTTCCTCAGACTGATGAAGCCCTCCGGATGGAGGGCGAAACATCTCAGCACAAAAAAGAAACCATCCAGATGACCTGACTGCACATTGCTGGGTTTGACTGTAACCCATCCAGTGATCCATGAGATCATTTGCTAACAGAGTTGATTTCCATTGTGAATTTCAGGTTTAAACACAGACTTTAGTCTATCAGTTAGTGCTCAAAGTGTAGGCTGAGGATCACTCTCAACAACCACCACACCAATCTTCAGCTTAATATTGCTGTTGAGCTGTAGCCCTTTTGTTAATGCCAAAATCTCTTGGTGTTATGCAGCCATCTTGAATTGGGTTGAGTCCATATGTTCAGTTCAAAATACTCCCTGTGGTTCGTGGAATATTTTGCTTTTTTGCTAACAGATAAACGAACACACACACAGAGCCATGGGCCTATAACGGACGGCGATAATAAGGAAAGCTCCTTTCTTTTCGCATACATGTGTACCGGTACATCTCATATGTGTATTCCACGCAGCACATTCCTCCATCGCAGCTTCCTCCCTCCTTCCCTCCAGTTTCCAGTTTCTACCCAATGGAACTTCCTATATAAGGACACTTTTCTGTTTGCGCCACTAAATCAAGCTGCTGCTTGATATCTGTGGCCTGTTTTGTGCCAGAGGCAAAACGCCATGCCGGTGTGTCGATGTGACTGTGTGTGTGGTTGTGTAAAACCTGGTGACGGACCAGCATGGAGGACTCCCTCCAAATAACATCGTGGAGGTGGAGCGGAGAAAAACTCAGGAGAGACGGGATGAGAGACAGGACAGAGGGACGATGAGGAGGGAATGATCGCGGCAGTGGGTTCCATATAAGGAGAGCGGGGTCTGAGTGGAGTCTCAGCAACGTTCTGTGTTACTTTCAAAGTCTAATGTGAGCAACAACGCCAGACTCCGGTGACTAAATATGGTCCAACAGCGACGGCGTTGTTCAAACAAAGTCACCTCTGCCACCAGTATGCGAAGGTGACAAGTGAAAATCAAAGACGCTACGATACGTGTGAGACGTCTTATAATGAAAGACGTGTAAGAATCTGCTGTCCGATCATTTCAGCAGATGTTATACAGCTGTGTGATGTCATCAAAGAACGTGTCAGTCCAAATGTTATCAGTACGGGTAATTTGATATACAGTATTCTGATCCATTCAAGGTAAAAATGAAGAAATCTAAGGAATCTTCAAATATAAAGGAGCCTCTTCTCTGAAAAAGCAGAGATTTCAGTTCCTTCGGCTACAGACTGCTCCTCGTCCATTTAAGAGAGAAGACAGTTATTAAAGCAGTAAAAAAGTTAAAAACTTGAAAAGAAGGCAATAATATAAACACAATTACATCCAAAGGTGTTTTAAACCCCACTGTTACATTACCATATTTTTCAGATTATAAGGCGCACTTGAAATCCTGTAATTTTCTCAGAAATCAACGGTGAGCCTTATAATCACGTGCGCCTTATGGATTAATTCTGGTAGTGCTTACTGACCTCACACTGATTTTATGTGGTACACGGCGCTCAAAAATCTGTCAAAATGTTTTAGTTTCACTTAATGCGCCTTAAAAGCCAGTGTGCCTTACAGTCCGAAAAATACGGTAATGTATTTCTATTTCCCGTGTCTGACTGTTGGAAAAATTACTCATGAACCAGTGGATTAAAAAAAAAGAAGAGAGAGAAAATTCAAGAAATAATTATTTGGTTTGCAGCTACATCTTATTAATCACTGGACTAAACTCAAGTCAAGATGGCCACCGCAGCTAACTGACCCTAGGAAACAAAAATGGCTGCAGTTCAGTCGATTTTATAGCTATTGATGGAAAATGTGGTGAGATAGCAGCTGAGAAATCACAGCATATAATACTTATTCATTGGTCATGCTTAAAAGTTTAGCATTAACTATAGAAGTCAAGTCCTGTTTGTCTGTTAACAAAATATCTCATCAGCCACTAGCTAGATTTTAATGAAGTCTTTAGAAAGTAGTCATTGGCTGCACATCTACAACTGTTTAACTTTTGAAGTCCATCCGTTCAAGATGGCTGCTACAGCTAATCAAATTTTGTAAGCACAAAAATTGTTTTAAGTCAGACAGTTTTACAGGCACTGAGCTAAATTTTTGTGTGACGGTAGCTGAGAGTCATTCACAACAAATAATCTGAGCAGGGTTGACCAGAACAACTGAAGCTCCATCATTTCTCACCCTCAGCTGAAAGCAGTCTAAAACTTCTTCATGAAAGGCAGCGGGTGATGCACGGCATCTATTTATTATAATACAGTACATTAAATAATTTTTCTTTCTAAACTGCAACTTGAGAATCAGTTCTTCACTTTAAATCAGTCATGATGAAACACGTGTAGCATGTTTAGTGATGCTTTTATGTTCACCCCCCTCATGTCCAAAGATGGTTGTCTGTTGGAACATTAATATGTTTATGGATTTGTTTCACCCTAGTGGAATGCAATCACGTTCTAATCTGAGCCTCGGAGTAAACAGTTTCGCCCCGACTGCAGGCAAAAGACGACTGCACTCAATCCTTTTTATACAGCTGTCGAGGACAAATGGTGGAAAAGTCACATTCACTTGTTCAGATACTCTATTTTTAAGGGAATTGTCACATTTAGTAGTGATAAAATCAGCAAATAACATCAGTAACCAAAAAAATTAGGTTTAATGCTGGTTTATTAATTATTATATTTTGGAATAGCTACCAAAGCTAAGAGCTGCAAGCTGTGTGAACTTAAAAACATTAAATGCCAAAAACTTCCATTTAAAAGACTGAAAGTCTAAATTATGGTCTTAGCTGCATGATGTGTAGTACTGGTCGTTATTTTCATTTTATGTGATTGAATAGTGAATATTTCTCTTGACTAAAGGGTTTATCTTTCCCTCCCAACAATTTTGTTATAGCTTCATTGCCTTAAAAACACAAAGTGAAACCGACTTTTATGAAATTTTGTTGCATTTGGTACACGTTTAACTTGATATGTGCCAACAACAGCACATTTTAAATTGTCCTGTGGTGAAATCCAACTCAAAATAACTGCGGAGACAAAAAATATGGCAAAATAATATAAAAAGACAATACTAGTGTGCTGTGCAGAACCAGCCTTGGCTTTTTTGTAGTGACACTGCCACCACATGGTGCGATGTAAAACAGGACTGTCACAGTCAGAGGTTTATAAATACAAATATTTATTTTTAAAGTTCTAAAATGTATAAAATGTCAAACATTTATAATATAAAAAGGGATCAAAATATCAATTTAAATCAATGCAGGTTGAAGGCTGCTGAAAATGTACTGTTCCAAGTCTCACAAAACATAAATAAAACTTCAAACAAAAACTTCTGGTAGCAATACATAAAACAGCCCAGTATGTACCCAGTTAGTATAAAGTACCAGTAAAACATGTACCAGGTATGAGCACTTTAAGTATTAGGTATGTACCAGATATGTTCCAGGTACATGATAAGGTACCTTGTACTAGGTACAACAAGGCTGGAATCAGGTCTGAGCCAAATATAGACCAAGCACATACCCAGTACATATCAAGTACATGCCACATATTTACTAGGTAGATACCTCATATCTACATGTTACGTACTGTTATGTACCCCATATGTAGCTGGTGTGTACCTGCTAAGTATCAGGTACAGAACAGATAAGTAACAGTTTTGTATTTACAAAGCACATATTCAGTACATACCTATAAGTATTTGGTACATAACAGATAAATACATGGTACAAACCAGGTAAGTACCCAGTACTTACCAGGTAGAATTAAGTAGGTATCATGTAAAAAATAAGGGGTAAGTACCGGTAAATACTTTGTGTGTAACCAGTAAGTACCTTGTATGTGCATGGTAATTAGATGGTAATACCTGTTACTATCAGGGAAGTATCATGATAGTAGCCATGTAGCTACCATATAAGTACTAGAGAGAAAACCCTGCAAGTACCAGGTTTGTACCCTATACCAACTTGGTACATATTCAGTATATACCTGGTAAGTATCTGGTACATAACGAGTAGATAGATGCCTAGCACATACCAGGTAAGTATCCAGTACTTACATGGTAAGTATCAAGTAGGTACCAAATATGTAAACAATAATGAGTAAGTAAATACTTTGTATTTAGCCAGTAAGCACCTTGTACATACATGGTAATTAGCTGGTAATACCTGATAACTATTAGGTAAGTACTAGGACAATGTTGCTACCATGTAGGTACCATATAAGTACTAGAGAGAAAATTAATTTCCCCATTGGGGATTAATAGAGTACAATAAAAAAAAAAAAAAAACTGAAAGTACCAGGTAGTAACCTTGTCAGTACAAGCCTATATATTAAACTTATAAAGATCATGGAAATTATTTGACAAATTAAAGTAACATATGAAATGTAATCAATTCTTTTTAAATTTCATTTAATTTACGCTGTAAATCTAGTAAACGGCAGAGTGTAGAACTAAGAGGAAATACGTCGAGTTCAGTGAGGTTCTGTAAAACTATCATCTAGAGGAGGCATCTTTTCAGTTCCTGAGTTTTGGAGGTCACATCACAGTTTACTCTTCTTGTCCAGGAGCCATGTTACCTACAGAAGGACCCCGCAGGAAAACCTTCCCTCTGTTGTCACCGCTGTTTCGAAAATGAGACACTAATCCGTACAGAAGAGGCCTGCAAAGCATGTAAAAAAATTATATTAACTTTTATTATTTTTTTCCTTATCTTCAGCATGAATAAACTGGTAAAAACGGCGTTGACTGATGAGGATATTAGTTAGTTACTATTAACTGTGTGTTTTGGGGTTTTCTCAAGTGGTCCATAAAGACAAATCAAAATAAATGAAACTAATATAATACTCAGACAACTTTTGCATCTCTCCTCCCGTCCCAAAAATATGACTGTTTTAACGTAAAAGATTGAGACTGGAACCAGCTGTAACCTTAGAGAAGTCCAGTAAATTGTCTAATTCCGTGTTTGACAGCGGTCTGTTGTGGGATTTTCCCAAATCCTGACACTTACACAGACTTGGAACTTGCATCCTCTGAAACCTTCAGCTCATCAGCCAAAAACTGTCTGTCCAAAGCAGCTTCGGGTTGGCCCGATTCTGAGAGAAGAAAACAAATATCATTGAGAACTACAGCTCTACAATGACACTGACAACTGGAGGCTGAATGGCAAATACAACCTTCTAACGTTTATCATCGCTCACTGCTGAAAGCAAAAGAGATACCCGGTATAATATCTTCGCTCATGTCTGTGTGTTTGTTTCACTGTCTGTTAGCAAAATATTCCAAAAACCACAGGATGGATTTTAATGAAACTATAAAAGAAGAAAAAAAAAATATATACAGGCTGTCCTCGAGTTCCGGCGCCCCCGACCTACGGCGTTTCGGATTTACGAACGGCACCTGTACGCACCATATGACGTCATCCGGCTGCATACGGCACTTTTTTTCATTGTTTTCTGAGGGGGTTTTTTGTCTGTTAGC
>JARVGQ010000547.1:13081464-13095378 GCA_031762355.1 Hypsolebias martinsi | reverse complement strand
TCTGTTTTGTGGTGTGTGTGTGTGTGTGTGTGTGTGTGTGTGTGTGTGTGTGTGTGTGTGTGTGTGTGTGTGTGTGTGAAGGGGAGGACCAACCTCTTTGGGAGTGTCAGCGTACTCGTTCACTCTCTCCACGGAAACAATGTTATTTTCCACATCCGTCCAGGATCGGACAATCCAGCTCAAGATTCCAGTCACCTGCAAGAGCAGAGGTTTTACCTTAGCTGCGTTTTATATAATTAAGATTTAAGCTCCAGTGATATAATGCTGTTTGAGTCTTAAGTGGATGTGTGCGTGTGTGTGTGTGTAGAATATCTTACCTGGAGGGAGTGGGATACAGCCAGTCCAACGATGCCTGGACTCAGAGTGCTTCTCCCCATCACAGAAAGAATGGCAGCAGCCAGGACCACAACATTACCAACAAACTCCAGATTGACTGCCAGCCACCTGTAGATGCAACGGGAATTTAACAAGAAGTCAGGAAACAATAGAAAGAAAGAAATAAAACACTTGAATAATCAAACGCCTGCTCACCGAGTGGCAACGAATCGGGGAAAGTAGGAGGTCTGGTTGAAGTCGACTCTTTTATTGGCCTGCAGGATGAAGCGAGACTGCTCTCCGAAGGCCCGGATGACGCTGGCACCCTGCACGGTCTCATTGAAGTGGGTGTAAATGGGCGAGCGGCTCACAGCTTCCAGCCTGCGCAGTTGACAGGATGTGGCGACGTAGAAGCTCTGCGGCCCACAGTGGAAAAGTAAAACACCAGCTTTAAATCAGCAAAATAAAAGGACGCACTGAAGGCTTTCCCGTAATTTAAATTGAATGTTATGTCAGCAGGATGGGAACAAAATACAAGGCAACATCAGAGGAGTTGATTTTAGACCCTGGAGTATTTCACTAACATACAGTAATGAAAGTCAGATTGCAGTGGTTCCCAACCCTGGTCCTTGAGGAACACCGTCTTGCATGTTTTACTTGTTTCCCTGCTTTGACGCACCTGATTTGACTGGATGGGTGATTAACAGGCTTCTGCAGAACTTGCAGAAGTAATTAATTCACTGAATCAGGAGTGTTGGAGCAGAAAACAACTGTAACATTCAGGATGGTGTTCCTCAGGGACCAGGGCTAGGAACCAGTGTGCTAAGCCATGTGTTTGGGGGGGATGTACCTGGACAAAGGCATAGAGAAAAGCGAGAGGCAGGATGATCACAGCTGCAAAGGGTGTGGCTATCAGCACAATGATGCAGACTTCCATCAGCTTAAAGAAGTAGCTCAGCATCATCTTCAACCCATCGGGGACCATGCAGTCAATGGCATCGATCTCCTTAGCAAAGCGGTTCAGGAGGTTCCCACTGGGTGTGGATTCAAAGAAGGACATTGGAGATCGGAGAACGTTGACCAGCAGATCCATGTGCAGCTGGCGGGAGGCGATGATGCCGCAGATGGAGATTGCGACGGTCGTACCGAAGATAGCGATACCTGAAGAGATGAGCGATATGAAACTGGAGTTAAATACGATCCAATCCTTTCTCATTTATTTCAATCTGCACTGATTTATATTTTAAAAGGTCTCTGACCTTGTACAAATCCCAGAGCTCCAAATACGGCGAGCTTCAGATCTGTATCGATCTGCGTGCCGTTGACCACAGGATCATCGGCCCACATGCTGAGCCAGTAGTTGTAGGCCAGAGAGGCACCCTGCTGAAAGGCGTACAGGAAGACGATGAGGATAATGATGGCCAAGCCAATGGTCTTGAAGTACTTCTTATACATCGCCAACCTGACCTGTGGAGGTATAACACAAAGCATAAGTCATATAGTTACCAGACGTTCACAGGTTTGTCCTGTTGAAATTTGCTTTAGTGCAGGTATGTGTATGGGGGTTTATCAAAGATTTTACAAGAACATAGAAAAAATGAAGAGCTTAAATGCATTAAAATGCTTAGCTGTGGGGGAAACTGCAAAGTTCTTTGAATGGTGCCACTGACAAATAATGATTATGATTCAAAGAGAAGCCGAAAGCCCTTTAGACTTACTCGTCCAGTGCGAGCCTTGTCAACCTCAGTCAGCTTCCCCAAGTCCTCTGGTACCTGCTCCTGGTCAGTTTCAGACACAGGCTCCATATTTTGCAAGTTGGTATTAGTGGTGTCACCCCTGGACAATAAGTGAGGGTCAGAAGTCAGTTCCATAAAATAGATTCCTGAGATTCCACAGCGCTCCTGCTGTTTACATACCCAATGAGCTGCTCTTGTGACAGGTCCCTGGAGAACGGCATGAAGTCAACCACGCTGAGTCGAGCATTGGACCTCCTGGAACCAGCTACACAAAAAGGATTTGTTAAGTGTCAAGTTATGAGTGCACCTTCTCATGTTTATTTTAAAAAAATGTCTCTGCTGCACCTCTCTGTATTGCACTCTCTTTTCTCTCTGTGCTTGCAAAAGTGTGGATGAAGTCAGCAAAAGCAGAGTTTCTGCTGAGCAGCTCCTGGTAGGAGCCGCTCTCTGTGATTTCTCCGTCAACCAGAACGAGGATGAGGTCAGCCTGAGGCAGGAAGCTCATCCCGTGGGTCACCAGGACACGAGTCTGTTAAGAAGGTCACACGCCAGCCAGAAAAAGAAGACGCAAGCACAATCCTTTGTTAACCTGAGCTTAAAAACTAACGCGTCAGCAAAGTGGTGGTTTCCATTTTAAGAGAACAGCGGTGCAGAGCGTAAACTTGTAAGTGGTTTAGGGGCAAAACTGAGCAGTACTTTGCTGGTTTTTGTAGAGAATTACCTTGTCTCGAAGTACTCCTTTGGGTCCAATGACTTTGTCAAAGATGTGTTGTCCCACATGTGCATCAACAGCAGACAGCGGATCATCCAGAAGGTACACATCAGCCTTTCTGTAGACAGCTCTGGCCAGACTCACCCTCTGCTTCTGCCCACCTGAGAGGTTAAGTCCCTGCAAGAGGAAAAAAAAAACATAACACTTTGAAAAAATATTCTGGATCATGCAAGAAACTGCTGTTTTTCTGGTAATTCATACCTTCTCTCCGATTTCTGTTGCATCTCCTGCAGGTAAGATGTCAAGGTCGGGCAGCAGGGCACAGGCCTCCAGCACGCGCTGGTACCACGTTTTCATCTTCTCACAACCAAACAATATGTTGTCCTGGACGGTGGCATTCTGGATCCAGGCCTGCTGGGGTACGTATGCCACAGAGCCCTGCAAAAACACAAAGAGAAACTGTTAATATTTATCAGAACCACAAACTATAAATACATCTAGCTCCCGGGACATTAACTTTGTACCTTCACTGTGACTTGGCCGCTTCTTTTTTCTGTTTCGCCAAGCATGGCGGACAACAAAGAGGACTTTCCACTGCCCACGTGCCCGACCACAGCTACAAGAGAACCTCGTGGCACTCGCACGTTGATCCTGTCAAAAAATACAGTGTTTTTCTGTAAGTCTCCCTTGATTATAATGCATACGCTCTGCTCCAATGTGATAATTCCAACCTTTTAAGACATGGGGGACCTTCTGCAGACCAGCTGAAAGTACCATTTTCTATGACCACAGCTTCACTCTCTAAAAAAGAAAGGCAAAAATCAGCTAAAATTAACAAAATCTGCAATGACAACTAAAAAAAAGGATGTATTTTTCCAAACTAAGAAACAAAGCTTCCCCTTGAAGTTACTCATCAGAGTGCCTACTGGGCGTAATTACAAGTGAATTTGTCTAATCATGCAAATTACAGAGCTGTTGCTTTTTCACAAGATATCTCAGGAAGTGTTGACAGATCTTAGAGAAGTACAGTGTTCGTTGCTTCTTTTTTATTTCTCTATGATTCATATGTCTGAATCGGTGCTATGATTTAAGTTTAACCGCTAAATGGGAACATCCTATAATTACCCAGTCTACCAGGCAGCGTAGGACCCAGGAAGTGACAGTGCATATGATCCATACAAGGCTGTGGTAATCCACAGTTATAAACAACATCCTATGTGCTGCTTTTATTGATCATGGCAGCCCATGATTTCAGGGAGCAAGAGGACCAAATTGTGGGAATTTGCTAAATTAAACTGTGTAGGGAGGTTGTTGGTTGAAGTTAAAAGCATAAATAAAAGTTTTACCAGAACTCAATAGGGCCTTTGAGACATTGTCCACCTTCAGTTCCTCTGAGCACAGATACTTTCCAAGACGTCTCAGTGAAACTAGAGCCTGGAACAGAGAGTGAAGAGCTCAAATAATTATTCACCAGTAAAAATGTTCGTCATTAGGGAGCGTGGATGTAGAACACAGAGCGGATTGTAAAGAAACACTGCCAACCTGCATCGTTGTGCTAATTGCAAATGGCAGCTGGCTGAGCGGAGTCTTCAAGATGTTGATTATTGCCATGGAAACAAACACCTTTTGTGCATCCAAGACATTTCTGTCATCCAGCATCACATAGACTCCAAACATGGCAAAAGCAATCTGGGGCGGGGGAAGAACATGAGCTGTTACAATTACAGACAAGAATGATATTTAGACAAACAAAACCTTAAGAATGAAAGGTTTCTGTAATTTCATCTTGCTGTCGGTATCACACAAAAAGAGTAAAACCACTAAAAGTGCTTCTGCAGTCTATTATTGCTGAATCTGACACCATCCATCCCTCCCAGAGTACTTGCTTCTTGTCTGCAACTGACGTTGCAACTTTACACAGTTTGTTGGCGTCGTGCCTTGAGTTTCTGTGCAGTTTGGAGAAAACTATCTTAAGAATACTGTATTTATTAAATTAAATTAGGGAGAAGAAAAAAAAAAAGACGGTTGTACCTCCCTCAGGATAGACCAAAATTATGTTGGAAAAGTCGTGCAGTAATGAAGTGATTTTCCCCGTCCCTGAATCTGACAGTTTGTTGAAACTTTTGGTTTCTCACATCTACAAAGCTAGAATTTTAGACTGTTAAAACGGATTTTAAAGAGAAAAGAGAACGGGAGGTGTCAGTGAAGAGCACTGGAGTTGAGCCTTTTGTCATCCAGTGTTTTCAGTGAAGTCGATAAATGAAAATGAGGTGCCGGTAGATAATTTTCATTTATCATGCGATTAACTGATTTATTGTTTATCGCGACATGACTAAATATATTATTGTGAGTTTTGTTGCAAATGCCTGCCTATTAACATTCATATCTACTGAGACTTGGAATGAAAACTCTCATTATCATGAATTTATTCACTGAATTAAAAGTTGTTGGTTTAACGTCCTTACCATGAAAGATGAGGAGTTAAATGATGCAATGGAGATGGAGTAAAGAATCTGAGATTTCTTCAGGGCCCTGAGCTCCTTCTCTCTGTACCCCAAAACCTGCTCCAGGAAAGCCTTCTCCCAGGCATAGAATTTCAAGATCTTTATTCCATTCAGGATCTCGTTCATCAACCTGATGCGCCCGTCCATGAACTTCATTTGGATCTCCTGTTGAGCAGACAGGGAAAGTTTTATTTTCTGTTGTTAAAAAACAATCTTCAGCTCAAACTACAGCAAATGGAAATGACCACACCAAAGGGAAACTATGTGTTCGTGAACAGCGTTTGTCTGCATTTACTATTACAGCAGCACTTTTCCAGAACATCACAGAACGTGTCTAATTTGGTAAGAATTCGTTTCATCTGACATTTTAGTCATTTTTCCTACAAGGGAACAACAAAGGGGCCAAGAATGTGGTCACTACAATCAAGAAAAAAAAAAAAAACTGGATTAAAACTGGCATCTAAATTTACAGAATTGTTTGTTGTTTTTTTCCAGAGAAATGAAAAATGATGTCTTGCCACTGCCCACCCTTTCCTGTCATTGTTTTTCCAACACGTTATATGGTCCAGACATCAAAAGGACAAGAGAGAATGTAGCATCCAGGCCAAACACCCACACAGCTCTTCAGCCACTATCTAAACCAGCTGTGGCATCTCCTGGCCCGACGTGCCAGCTGTCTGAATGTAGCGGACGTGTGAGGCATTCCTGCTTTTACCTGCAGCTTGCTCCTTTTCTTTGCGATGAATCCGTTGAGCGGGAAAATGAGAATGACCGTGGCGATTCCTGCCAACGCCGAGGGGCCTAGATGCTGAAGGAAGAGCGAACGCGCCAAGAGATTGTTAACTAAATTGCGTCTGTGCATGAATGGAAGCCACGTTGAAAATATTACATTTCTACACACCTGCCAGAGGAAAAAGAGACAAAGAGCGATCTCAATCGGAGCCAGCCAGACAGCGTTGAAGTACACCACAAAATCCATGAGCTTCTGAGTGTCTGCTGAAACCAGGTTCACAATTTCGCCGACGGTGCAAGTCCTCCTGGCCGAGCTGTTTATCACCAAAGACTGGATTGACGAAAAAAAAAAAAAAAGGATGGGAGACATTCCAGCTTTCAGTTTATCATGGACAGTATAATTTTATACTTTGTAAAACGTAGACACTATCATTTATTTTAGGTAAGAGCTGGTTTTCATGCACTTTAAAATGTTTTACAGTCTGGGAGGAGAAAAGCTTTTGTTTTGCCATACAGGACATAATTTAAGCCATGTCAAGAGGTAGTGGCTAAGTGTATGTGGCACATTTACCCACCTTTCTGTAAACTAAGCCCATGACCGCTGTCTTCACCCTCATGCCGACAGTGAAGCACGTGTACATGTACTGATGGTTGAAGAGGGACTGGAGGCACGAGAGGAGGAACATTAATGTGGCGTAGAAGTAGCCCTTCCACAACGGAGCATCTCCATTCTTCATGAAGCCCAGAAGAAGACTGTAACGAATCAGAACACAAGAGATTAAACAGGTCTTACTGGTGGTAAATTTTCTTCTTGACTTGGCATTGGACTGAAAAGAATGACCAAAAACTAAGCAGAGGCATTTACCCCATCAAGATCATTTACTTTCAGTCTGATATTATCTAACTCTCATTGTGAGCCTTTAAGCTTGAGCTCAGCTGTGGCTTCTGGCTGACTGAGCCACTCAAAGCAGTTCTGGTTGCACAACAGAGTTCAGCCTGTGGCCGGGCTGCACTCGCACTTGGCCTGTGGCTCTCTTATTGTGGTCCGACAGCATTTAGAGCCTCCGCTCACTTTTTCTGCCTGTCGTTCCTACTGGAGCGCACAGTCTAGTCTGCTCGCTCACAGTTTCATGACCGTAATTAACACTTCTACTGGTCCAGAGCTGCGCATGAACAACAACATTCCAGTCTGATTGGTGGAATAGTAAGGCAGCGAAAGGCAGATTAGTCTTAACCTGGTTTCGCTGTTGCCAGATTATGGTTTTATTTTGTTTAACAGGTCATGAATTCCTGAAAAACTCCATCTGTCTATTCATCCATCCATTAGATCTATCTAACTATGTTTGTAAATTTGGTCGACTCAGTAGCGCAAGAGGAAAAATGTCTTTTCACTTAAATTTCAAGTTGAATGAATTTTCATAAAAAAAAAAAAAAAAACACGTTTTTTTTTTATTTTTACCAACTCCAGGTCATTTTAAATTTAATTAAAGTAAGGAAACACCATATAAGCAGTGACGTGAAGGTATATTAAAGAAGCACAGGAGTCTCTTTCAACAAAACAACATGGTGACATAAAGTCTTCTGTTCAAAACTATTGCCAACTTTGTGGGTTATTTTTCAACGACTACTGACAATTTAAAGCAGGTGGAGCGATAAAATATATCAAACAAAAGAATCAGATCACATTGGTTTCATAGATACATTTGAGTTTTAGAGCATAATTTGTTGAATTTTACCTCAACACCTGAGGGATGGCGAACATGAAGGCATCGTGGCATATGATACACAAGGTGCCGGTCAGGAAATATGGACCAAACTTGCGTGTCAGCGTCCTGAGCAGGAAAAAGCCGGAGCTTTGCTCCTTCTGCAGCTTCCTGAGGAGCTGAGCCTGGTCTGGCAGCCTGCTCCCCAGTGCCACACCCGACGCTAAGGCTTTCTCCTGTCTGCAAAGAGGGAGAAAAGAACTGTTATAGGCCAGAAATCTGTGTCCGAAATCCATCCAACTTAGCCAGTAGCTTTTAGGTTTATACATAAAACAGACAGCAATAAAATTGTTCTTATGTTTGCCATCACCGATGGACAAAATAATTTACAAACGGCTGTGGAAAGTTTTATTTGCTACAATAATGATTAGCCTTTAAAAAATGGCTTTTCAAAGCATTGAGTCGTGTTAACGAGGTTTGTAAAAGATTCACGGCTCTTGGTTTGACATTATATATGTCTTCAAGTGAGTTTTTGTTGCTTATTGTTTAGTCTTAATTAAAGATGAAAAATCCTGAACCTCATGGCTAAATCTGGTTCTGTCCAGATCACATGGACCATCAACTGCCTTAATGGAAAATTAAACAAAACTATAAGACTTAATTGATTCTATATTAGTTAAATAATGTCAGGAGGGAGAGCAAGTCAGTGAAACTGAGCTAAAATGGAGGTCAAACTGGGTGAACGTAAACAAAAAAGACAACACGTGCATGTTCTATATATGTTCTCCTCCACTACAGATTGATGTACTGTTTGTTAGAAAGATTATGCCAAAAAACAATTCAATTCAATTCAGTTTATTTATTTAGCACCAGGTCACATCAGAAGTCATCTCAGGGCACTGAAGTAATTTAATATAAACTCAAAGATAATCTAAAAAATGGTCAGACAGAACAGGATTTTGAGGATGTATTACTAAGTTATTAATCTCGATGCCGCAAGTCAGAACCAGATCAAGAGTGTGATGATGAGAATGAGTGGATGTGTGAACATTTTGGGTAAAACCAATTGATTCTATTAAATTTTCAAAGGCTATGCTTGAGCTATCACTTTCAACATCTGCATAAATATTGAAATAATCCAATATTGTGACTTTATCAGTATTTAGTAGTAAGTCAGTTAAGAAATCTGGGAATTCAGACAAAAACTGAGCATAGGAGCCTGGTGGACAATATATAACTAGTGAGAGTGGTCAAGCAATACTTCACAAAAATTGAGTTGTGTTTAAAAGGAGAACTTGTTAAAAAGGTCAGAAATGCTTTTACTAAAACTTTGTATACTATATTGGCTTTGAGTAACTGTTTATATATATTTGCCAACATCTGGAAAACATACAGTAGGTGTGATTAAAGGAGGACTTTCATTTGAAACATGCCTTGTGTGGTATTTTGTATTATGTAATGATAATGTTATCTATGTTGTTGGAGTTGTGCAGGTTTAAACAAAAGTTAAAGTCTGTAAATCTTGCAATAAGGCTAATCCAATGTGCTGTGTTGTAATAGATTTCTAATAACGCTTAGTAACTGTTGTGTTTTCTTTTATAAACAAATCTCACTTCTGGAGTTTGGCACACTCAGCCGTCCAGTTCTCTTGCAGCTCTGAGATGATCTTCTGGGACGTGTCTTCCTCCCTCAGCGTCCACAGATCCTCTGCTTCGAGTGGTGAGCGGTATCCTTTCACAACAAGCCTGAGGAGGTAGCACAGGAGATGACTCACACACACCAAATCATCACCAAAACAGACTTATTATTGTAAACAAGTCCAAACTTCTGCCTAAGTGACTCAGCCTGTGCCTAAAAATGAGGGGTTTTTGAAGAACCAGCTTACCCAGTGAACCACCAGAAGAGAATCTTTGAGAGGAAAGAGGCATCTTTCACAGGACAGGGGTTCTGCAACAGATTAAAGACCAGAGTCAGAGTTGTTTTTGCAGCCGAATGCTCACCACTAAAAGGTTTTTTCAGAAATGCACAGCCTCACTGAGAGGCCACTAGCTGATGGTTGAATGGTGTGCATGTGAGGGGTGTGTTTCGGAACATAAACGTCTGTAAACAAACCGGTACATTCAGGTGGTCCACTGTGGGGAGCAGAGGACGTGAACTCCCACAGAAAAGAATGAAAAGGGTTGAGTGTTAGCGCAGGGCGAAGATGACGTCTAGTGGTCTAGTGCAGACAGAGCGGAAATGTGTCATCACAAACGGTCCGACTAGACTGACACAAGCACACACATGCGATTTTAGCTTTAATGCACACTTCTTGGCATCCCTTCCACCCTGCCACCCCCATATCCGGCTGTTTGCTCTCTTCAGCATAGCACATTTGCTTCTGGTCTCATCACTTCCTTTCCTTCTATGTGTAACTTTAACCAAAGTACTGGGAAAAGAGGAGGAGGAGGAGGTGGAGGAAAAAGACGAGGACACACCACTGGGTGTGTCCACCACGCCAGACTGTGGCTTCTGCACCCTCAAGGCTCCTCACCACCAGCCAAGGGGACTTTTCCACCTCCTTCGACAGTTTATCACTGGGGAACTATTACGTCACGTGTCGTTTTGATCGATGAGGAGCTAATTTTCATTCACCTGTCAGCTGCCCGGTGTCAACATGAAAAAGGGTTTTTGCCAAGCTCATGTTTGACGGTGTAGTGAGATTTTTTATGGTTTTCCTGTTGTGTAGTCAAAGACTTTACTCAGCAGTTGTAATGTTATCTCACAAAGTGAGTTGTTACAAAGGTATGCAGGGGCTTAGGCTCAAACACACACACACACACACACTTGGCATAGGAAGCCAAAGTTGTAAGGTATAAGAGGAATGAAGGTGGAGGCGAATCGCACCATTTCCTCCAAAAGGCTAAAGAGTTTTGACAACAAAAATCAAAACCCATAAAAGTGTCTCTTTGGCTTTTTTTTTTTTTTTTGTGGTGGTGGTGGTGGGGGTGTCTGTTTCTTTTGTGTTGAATCGTCAAAGATGGTTTTTTTTTTTTTTGAAAAAAGTGGAAAACATTCCCTCTTGCCTACCTTTTCCAAGATGGGTTTTCCCAGTGGAGACTGGTCAGCAAAGCAGCACAGGAAGAGCTGGGCCAGTTGTATCGAGAAATAGGAGAAGAAGGCGAGGTATCGAACTATGTCAGACATGATGCCCTGTGGAGCGAAACACAGATTACAAAGACTGCTATACATCTCGCGTTTATGGTACTTGTCAAAAAATATATTCATGTTTTAAATCTTTAGGGACTAGAGGGATTTTCTTTGAGGCTGTGTGCATTTTGATCCTCCAAATAAAACAATTCAACAAAACTGTTCATAAACAACTTATGCTGCTGATTTCTTGCCTTAAGCTGCCATATTCATGCCCATCTGCTCACAACAGACTCATGTTCAGGCTGCTGTTTAGTACAATGCATCATATTCATATCATTTAATACACCGTATTATATCCATATTATATTCAGGTCTCTTGTAAAAGAGACCCCAAGGCTCAATAGGATTAACCTGTATAAATAAAGATTGAATGAATATTGCATCATAAAGGACCCCGCTCACCCAGCACATGCACTTTTTGCCTTGCTCCCCTCAGGCAGGAAGTTGCGGAGCATTAAATGTAGAACTACTAGACTGAGGAACAGCTTCCACCCTGAAGTTGTTAGATTCACGAATATCTAACCAGAAAAATCACTGTAATGCCACTTTAACTGGAGATTTGACACTTTATCTGTGCTGCTGATTATCCATGCTGCTGATTTCTTGCCTTCAAGCTGCTCTATTCATACCCATCTGCTCACAACCCTGTGCACACAATTTCGTTTCACCTCATGTACCACATGCGATGCGAATGACAATAAAGAACCTTGAGCCTTGTGTCAGACTGACAAAAATAATATAATTGCCTAAATGTAGGCGTGTTAAACTCAATACAAGTCAACAAACCTGTACAGCCAAAACAAATATACTGAACAAACACTTGCCAGAGTTAGATTTTGAATTTACAAGAAGACAAAAAGTTTTCAAAAGATATCCTGTAGCAAGATGTTTTATTATTTGTAATGTGGCTTTTTGTGCAGGTTTATAAATGCATCAACTTCCTCATGGCACTTCCTCAGGAACAATAAACATTAATTTAGACTTGTAAGCTAAATTTAGATAAAAACCCAGAGGCTTTTACGTTATGGAAATTAGGCAATAGTTAAAACTGCCTTTTAGTCAAGCAAAAAGACCAAATCTGTAAATAGGGAGATTGTAGCTTCACAAACCAACATCCTTACTTTCAATGATGAGAGCAGCTGCAATATTAACCACTCGGAGACGTTTGCGTAAAACTAAGACCTGCAAGTTATTCTTGACATACAGAAATTGTGGGTTCTGGCAGCGGCCATTGTTTACATTGGTTTGACGCTGCCGCCACAACTGGCCGGTTGTGCAGCAGTATGTATACGCATCAAAGTGGAAGCCATGGTAAACAGTAAAACGTTTTTTCTCTGAAAAGTGTGGTGCTGTGCCCAGAAAGCAGATACGAAGGGGCCAAATGGATCTGGCCACACAGTGACAAACAAAGTCAGAATGGTCAGAGAGTGGGTGAGAAAAATGTAGGTCAAGCGGCTCAGAATGGCCACAAACATGAACTCTGTCAACTTGAGTTGTCGAGGCTGTTTATGTGGATTAGGCACTTTCTTCATAAATGTCTGAAAAATGTGATAAAGTAAGTAGGGAAGAAGAAATTAAAGACAACTGTTGAGTTGGGCTTCATTGTGTATTTTCTTTAAATGATCGTATATCACAAAAAATGTTTCTTACCACAGCAAAAGTATTACTGCTTTTAATATTACTTGCTAATATCTATGAATGCATAAAGTATTACAATGCATAGATCAATTATAGTCATATTGTTTAACTTTATATTAAAATTACACATTATGTTAGCTGGAACAAGAACAGTCATTGAAAAGAAAATTCTGAGTCGTACATTTAAGAATCTAATTTTGTAATGTGGATGTAACGTTATGCTGTAGTTTGAAATTTATCTTAAATGTTGCAGCCTAATCTGACTTTGTTTTCAGTCATCAAGGACACAAATGGAACAAATGCAGCTCTCTGGACTTTAAATCAAATGTACAGTTTAGAAAACCAGGATGATATAATGTCAAAAAACATGAATGTGTAAAAATAGCCCTTTTAAATCACTACAAAACATGCCAAGATAACTTTTAAAATAAAAACACATACAGTATACCGGTAATTTGAATTTAAATTGACGCAAACCTTTGGCTTTCTTAGCTGGAAAAGTTTGTACAAATTGCCATTAAATAATTGCTGCTTGTCTGTATTTTATTGTTGTTTATTGCTGGCAGCATGATGGCTCAGTGGTTAGCACTGTTGCCTCACAGCAAGGTCTTGGGTTCAATCCCCGAATGGACCTGCGGTCTTTCTGTGTGGAGTTTGCATGTTCTACTCGTGCTTGTGTGGGTGTACTCCGATTTCCTCCCACAGACCAAAAACATGCATGTTAGTCTGCCTTCAGGCCCAGGCCTCTCTTGCAAAAGAGATATTTGATCTCAATGGGATTTTCCTGGTTAAATAAAAGCTAGTACTGTACATAAATAAATATTGTAAAAAAAATGAAACTGGGCTTTTTGGGAATTAATTGAACTGACTTAATGTGAACCACAATAAACCAATTGTTTTCTATTACGGTATATTTTAACAACTCTGCTGATATTTGTGGAAAAGTCAGGACAGCTGTTGTGTAAGCTAACTTCATGTTGCTTTTTACGAATCACAAATATTACTGTAGTATTCATTACCTACTCTGAGTGCTGACAGAGATGAAACGAGTGTAGCACTTGACTCATTCTGTCAACACCAGTGTTGCAGTTCATTCTTGATAAGCAGCCAGTAACCTTTGTTTATTTAGCATTAAGGCGCAAAAAGCATCCTCCTAACATCATTAAATGAAATATTTGTAGCTGTTATCTTTAGCTCCAATCTAATATTGGCTGCGCATACGACAAGTCTTCAGCTAACTATATGATATCCCTAATTAAAAAGTAATTGTTAGTTACTGAGGTAAATAATATAGTTGTAAAAATCTGTGAGACCTAGAAATACCATCTGAAAGTAAAACATATGGGAGTTGTGCTTCCTATATGGGCACATGCAGTTTTATG
>JARVGQ010000547.1:13019071-13040194 GCA_031762355.1 Hypsolebias martinsi | reverse complement strand
GTTTCGGTTTAAGGCTAAATCGGTATACAGCCGGGCCGTTAGAACGGAACTCGGCCGTAAACCGAGGACTACCTGTAATTACTTTAGTATTTATATATTTTTAAGGGCCCTGTGATGGAAATGCAACGAGTCCAGGGTGTACCCTGCCCCTCGCACAGCGATTGCTGGACATGGGTACCGGCGACCCCCGTGACCCAAAATGGAAGAAGCGGGTAAAAGATGATGGATGGATATTTTTTAAGGCTTTATAATAATAATAATTATAATAATTTTATTTAAAAAGCGCCTTTCACGACACCCAAGGACACTTTACAAAAGCAAACAACAAGCACAACCCTTCCCACACTTTTGCAATGTTCAAAACTCTTAAACCTTCGTCATTTTAACAACATTTGTATATGTACTGTACAGTACTGCAAAGTTTTATGTAGGGACTCCCCAGTTCTGCAGAAGCTCGGTTCTGGTAGGGCTCGGTTCCGTTCGACTATCCTGAAAACATGACTACCGGTAAGCCCACCGTCCCATCCAGGTTGATTTGCGCATGCTGCCGCCCCAGGAAGAACACTATGCACACAAGGCTGTCCAGGATTAGTCCACCACATCGGCCCAGCCCAGACCAGCACTTCACGACCAGAACCTTAGCTTCAGGATTGTTTAGAACTTTCCTGTCAGTTCTGTGAGGTTAATAGATAGCATAGATTTATGTTGAAAACTTTTCCTCCATTTCAGCAGAAAGTAGTGGCTGGAAGCACAGTTGGCTTCTGGGTAATGTAGTTCTTTTGACTGGGGAACAGTGCAGGCTTACTGAAAGAAAACTAGAAAATAGTGGCGCTTGTACAAAGTTTTTTTTTTTCCTGTTAACGTTTTATCTCGTACCATGCCAATCACATAAATAAAATTAAAGTTGACAATCGTTGAAAAAAACGTGCAAGAGCAAGTCTGCGAAAGTCGAACCACGAAGTAGCGAGGGACTACCGGTTTGTTATTTTCATGTATAATAAGTAAATTAGTGGTGGCAGCCACCTTGATTTCATGGAACATAATTAAAAATTTACACATTATGATTATTTACTTGGAAGTTTCATCAAAATCAGTTGTTCATGAGATGTTTCAATAAGACATCGCCTGCCTTCCACTTTCAGCAGTGTGCTATTGAAGGATAGTAAAACTTACTATTTTTGGTTTTGGTTGTGAGCTTAATGAGTATTTTTATTTATTTATTTTTTAAGAAAAAATAAATTAGGTATTCTAGGTAATGAAATGTTGGCTTTAATTTAAAATATTTCGAAAATAGTTGAATGCTGTGTATATGCAACACCAATTTCCAAAAAGGGTTCACGAAGGAAGTTTGTATTCTACATTTGTAATGTAAAAATGACTCCATTTAACAGCAACTCGTACTAAGTAATATTTCAGTGCATGTTTGGTTTTGACCGAAAGTGATCTCTCACGTCCTATTTAAAACTTTACAGCGGTGGTTCTGATCAGTTTTATGTGGTTGTCTTGGCTGACCAGAATGATTTATTTATGTTACAGAAAGAACACGAGAAGTATTTTAAATTAAATGTATTTCAGGACATAGTTTTCAGCATGATTTGTTTTTGTTCCTGAGAACTCCGATGAGATTTTAAACCTTATAGTACATATTCAACAAATATTACGTCTTAACTGCATTTTTTTTTTCTGTTTTATTTTAAGGCTCTTTAAACTGTAGAGAACATGGGGCTCAGTGGTGTTGTACTGCTCTGATGATTTAAACAGTCTGTAGGTAAGTTCTCAGTCTTTATATTTATTATTATTATTATTATTATTATTATTATTATTATTATTATTATTATTATATTTTAACAGTTTTAGTTCAGAATTCTATTTGTGAGGCCCATACAGCTCAGTTGCTGGTTAAATAGAGTGCTTGTTTTTGCTTGGTTTCTTACTGCAGCCGTGGTGAATCAGTTTTTGCCTGTTTGGAGAGCATGTTTGTACAGTACGCTTTTGTTGCGTGTGGCTGGTACAACCTTTAACCAGACTGATGGGACGTCAACCTCTTTGTTATTCCTCGTAGTTCACGTGCTCTTGTTGGAAAAACGGCACATAAAACGCCCAGAAAAGCCCATTTTTTTGTTTGTTTCTCCTATTCTTTCCTCTTCTTCTGTGTCTGTATCTCTGTCTGCACCCACACCTTGTGGGTAAATGCTTGTACGGGGATGGCGGTGAACACTTTGCTCACTTGAGTGGGTTCCCTGCGTCCTCCAGCTGCTCTGGTTTCGGTAAACGAGTCAGTCGGGCGTCTTTTCACCGTGTTTTTAGAGTTTCACCACCTTGAGCTGAGGACTAATAGACATGACTGTGGCAAATGCAAAGTCTGGCTCAGGTAAGCTCCCAAAGGCAAAATCCCAAGCCGTATTATTTTACGCATTTAAATTGTGTATTGTCAACTGTGACATGTGGGTACTATTTTGATGCCTGCTTAGACGGCTGTGTGGGTCTGTTTGCTGCCTGTTAACGTACGCAGTTGTAAAAATAACCTCACATTAGAGTGAAGACAGCTTGATGATGCTCTTGCAAAGCAGACAGATGTTTTGAACCCAGTTTGGCTTGACTATAACATCAGCTTTACGTTGTTTGAAAGGGAAAAAGTGAATTCTGTGACAAATATGCCATTAAAAAGTGTCTGCTTTAGTGCAGTAATTACTACTTGGAGGTACTAACATACACAATTTTGTCTACTTAATCAAATAATTTTCTGTGCTGCTGCAAAAGCTGCTAATTGTTAAATATATTTGTCTTCTCGCTGTGTACTTTTCACCTTTATAGGACTGACCTTGTTGTGAGTGCACTTTCTTGCTTGTTGTTGATGGATGTTCTTTGTAAAATGGTTGAATAATTCAGTGATGATAGGAGGATTTTTAGTACAGTGGAAGTTGGTTTCCCCTAAATGTTTAAACGGGTTATAAATCTTTATTACCGTATATTAATTAACCTAAAGAGTGACCTCAGTTTAGTTTTCAGTTTTGCCTGCGTTTGCTTATCAGCATATTTCACGTTTAAAAGTTGAAGCTTAGTCAGCCAAATGTCTAAGATGTGCTTTTTATTTTTATTTTCAGCCATGCAGCAGGTACTGGACAACCTTAAAGACCTGCCATCGGGCACTGGAGCTAAAGAAATTGACCTCATTTTCCTTAAAGGAGTCATGGAGAGCCCCATCGTCCGTTCCCTCGCCAAGGTGGGGCCCACACTCAGATACCACTGCGGTGTACTCCGAGGTTACTAATGCAGGGGCAGAAACCCCTAATCCCGCTTTCAGCTCCTCTTAACTCTGCTTGAGGGGAAGAGCACTTTACAAAGAGGCCGACAACCCCACACTGATATGGTTATGTAACATTATCTAGAAAAAAGTCTAGAATAAAGTCAAGTTTATTAATCAATACTATTAGTTGTTTAGGCCAGTGGTTCCCAACCTTAGTCCCTGAGGAACACCATCCTGCATGTTTTAGTTGTTTCCCTGCTCCAACACAACAGATTCAGTGATTTTATTCTTTAACGTTGCAGACGCTTTTATTTATATAAGGTGTCAAAGTAGGGAAACCTCTAAAACATGCAGGATGGAGTTCCTCAAGGACCAGGGTTGGGTACCACTGGTTTAGGCTAACCTGTCACAAATACGAGCTTTTATCTTCTCCTCCAAACAGACAGATCACAGAATTTTCCTGTTTTGTGTGAAAGGGCCAACATTTCATATGTTTACTGTGTAGAAGAGCTAAACTGAAACCCTCCAGTCTTCTGGTGATGTTGCTTTAGTGGTCCTCATCCAAGAAATAGATCTAGCTATCCGTGTTCATTGCTGAGAAAGTTTTGTTACAAAAAACTGAAAACAACAAAGAAAATGATGAACAAATGATACAAAATGTTTGACTTTAATTGTTGGTTATTTTCAGACAAGGACATAAAAATAACTAGAAAAAAAAATGACAATCTTATTTCCAGTGGCACTCTTCACGTTAAAATTAAATCAGTCACATTTGTCTGTTTGTAAGCTGTGTTTCCAGAAATGTCCCATATATTTTATTCATCTAAAATTTAAATTTTTTTTTTTTTTTTTACTTTTTGTTTAACCCCTTTCCTGATGATGCCTCTGTGGCTTGTTTATTTGCTTATTTATTTGGATCCCCATTGGTCCTTGACGTAACAATGGCTACTCTTCCTGGTGTCCACATCATAAAAATAAAAAAAAATTACAAAGGCAGTTACACACACTTAACATAAAGTTAAAGAGTATAATATGACAATTAATTAATAAATGTGTAATTTGGTCTGTTTAAAGCAAACGTTATGTTTTAAGTGTACGAGGGAATATATGGGATGCATTTTTCATTAATTTTATCCATAAAGCTGGCTACATGTTGGGTTGATTAATTTTAGGAGCTAAATCGTTGATTTTGCTACCTTTATCCATTCTCACCCTGTTTTACACACACTTCCATGATTGTTTCTGTTTTTGTTTTAGGCCCACGAGCGTCTTGAGGAGGTGAAGTTAGAAGCGGTACGGGACGACAACGTTCAGCTGGTCACAGAGATCTTGGATTCCCTCAACGAGTTGCCTGATAAAGATCCTGCTGCCGCTGAGCTCGTCAGAATCCTCCAGGAGCCTCACTTTAAGGTTTTTTAAAATTGTAATTGCTCTTTGATTATAATTTTAAAAGATTAAATGAGAGGTGGTTAAGAATTAGAGGCCAGTACTTGGGCCAGTTTTACTTTGAAAAAAAAAATTACTTTTTTTGTGCTTTTTCTATTTGGTCATAAAATAAATCATTTAAATAAAGTTGTTTGGATATGAACCAAACAGACTTATCATTACTTTTTGTCAGTCACAATGTAATGAACAGTGTTCAGCAAAGGGATTTTTCTGCTCTTTAATGATCGTTTCATCAAATGCATGCTGCAGTTCTAACTCTTGTGTAGGATTCTGGTAGATTAAACCTCATGGATGCAGCGACTGTTTTTCATAACTATAAATCAAAGAGGACCGAGACGAATCTTAGCATGTCTCCTTGTCTCTCTTGTTCTGTCTCAGTCTTTAATAGAGGCTCATGACATGGTGGCTGCAAAGTCGTACGAAATGCCCCACGCTACGGACAACGGCAACCTTCTTTTGCCAAGTTCGCTCATGCCAGCTGATGCAGTCAGGATGATTGGCATCCAGAAGAAAGCTGGAGAGCCTATGGTAAGTTACTCGAGCGTTTGTCATGTAAAAATGTAAAGTTTTTATGTAGTGTAGGCTGTCTGTTAGGAAGCAGTGGCTCAGTTTATATTCCAACTTATATTGGGAGCGTTCCTTCACGGCGATGCAGCATTCCAAGCCATAAAGCGGGCCTCCCGATTTACGATCTGCGAACGTGGGATGCTGACCGACTCCTACTCTCTTTCAGGGAGTGACGTTCCGCGTGGTGCAGGGAGACATGGTGATCGCACGGATCCTGCACGGCAGCTCCATCGACAGACAGGGCATGCTGCACTCAGGGGATATAATCTGCGAGGTCAACGGTCGCGAGGTGGGCAGCAACCCCCGTGAACTGCAGGAACTGCTGAAGGACTGCAGCGGGAGCGTCACTCTGAAAGTCCTGCCGAGCTACAAGGACACGCCGGTACTCCCTCAGGTGAGGGGATGTGGAGGTTTCATTTGTCCTCTTGTGGAACGTCTCACTTTTATTAAATTAATCGTCCCGGGGAGCTGCTATATTTGGTCTAGTTATAATTATTCATCACCAATCACAACAAAAATAAACAAGGAGACTTTAAAAAAGGTCAAATTTACTTACAGTTACCTGCCAGCCACATAACATTTTTCTTGGTGAAACCAACTTCTGCAACCACAGAATGTCTATGATTGGACGAGAGGAGGTTGACTTGTTCACAAAGTGCCATGCTTTTGAAAACCAAGTCCACAAGGACCTATTAATAACAGTCCACACACTATCTGGGACTGTGTTCTCGTCAGCCACACGCAGCAGCTGACGCTACAGAGCCATGTGTAAGGTTACGTCATGAACGCACCTCAGGGCCAACAGGAACCAAATGATCACTCTGTCTTTTGATAGTTGCGTCTTGTCATCAGGTGTTCGTAACTAAAAATGATAAGCTTGTTAATATGAAGTCTAATCTGCTTTAAAGAATTGTTTCGAAGATAAAATAAATGTGTAAAATATTTCTATAAAGCCAGATAGTAGCTAATATGGTCGAGTTGGAACAAAAATAGTATTTTTTAAGGAATAAGAATTTTTCTGTATGTTCTTAATTCACATATTGGATATTAAAAAAATTTTTTTTTAATAAAACATCAAATTGTTATAAATTATTAACTTTGCATGATATGACCTAAACACTGCACTTGGTTCAGAAAACTTTGTTCCTGTTCCTAAAGTTATTGTGGATTTGGGCAATTTCCTTAAAACAAAAACTTGAAGGTTCTTTATTGTCGCTGTTGTCCACTGTTGTCATCATTCTTTGTTGAAACCAGGTCTCTCTTGTAAATGTGTCCTCGGGGCTCAGTGGGATTAACCTGCCTAAATAAAGGTTGAATGAATTGTCATTCACATGTGGTACACGAGATGGAACAAAATCGTGTTTTCAAGGTCCCAGTTACACGCAAAGATATCAATAAAAAGAAACAGGATATAAGGATCTAAGACATAAGCTAAACATAAATAATGTAAAATAATATGGTATATACCATACCATTTTATTCATAAAGCACTTTAAACAGCGACAGGGCCAACCAAAGCCTGACAAGCAGAGGTAACTCGTTCCAAAGTCTTGGGCCTACGACAGAGAAGACCCTGCCACCTGCGCTTAAGACTGGTTCCTGGAACTGAGGTGTATTAAACAGTAGCCTGAATATGTCTGTTCAGCGTGTGCTTCAGTTTTTGCCTTCACTTTAAACAGTGTCAAATATAAAATTTGATCAGAGCTGACATGATGTGCAGAACCTGATTAGGTTGTTTTAGTTGATGAAACGGCACAACTTTTTTTTGTAGAGGACGTCTGCAGAAGCAACTTTCACTCTGCTGAATCTGGGAATTTATCAGCTTCTGTTGTTTGTTTGAAGTGTAATTTTCATATATATTTTTTTTTCATTTTCATTTATTGTATTCATTTCAAATTAAAACACACAAAAAACAAATTTACAATCCATATGGCTAAAGAAGACAAAAAAGAACAAATTTAAAATGAAAGGAAGCAGAAGAAGAAAAAAACATATCTGCCCCTTCTTAAAACAAAAAATCAGTACAAACAATTCAAGCAATAGTCATTCATGAAACCAATTTTACAACAATTAAACAATCAATGCAATTCATGCAGTTAGTCAACCATAAACCAAATTATCACTGTACTGTATAGTAATATAATGATTTATAAAACATTTTGTATTTACCATTTACATATATCTTTTCAACATTATACTCTTAATTTTTTTCTTAAATACAGACATTGACTGAGCTGTTTTGACATCAGTTTCCAAACTATTCCATAGTCCTATTCCGTGTATTAACGTTGACCGACCCTTTAAACTAGTTTTATATTTTGGTTTAACAAAAATATCTGTGCCCTTTAGATTATTATAGATTATATATATATATATATATATATATATATATATATATATAGAGAGAGAGATTATAATTGTCTTCTGAATATAATTTTTACTGGGTGAAACTCACATTTCATATACCTATATAAAAAGTATTCCAGATACTGTTAACAATTTTTTTAATATAGACAAGCACTTAAAGCTGTCAAAAAAAAATTAATAATAATAGTTAACATTATAGCCAGTATTCATAACATAACTAGCTAAAATTTAAATGTTTTTAATTGATAATACTGTATTCAAAAATATTTAAGCGAAACATTATTGATATCATGACTTACTGGATGTAGAATTATGTGGTATGACGATATGCCACACATTTTTAACAACGAAAAGGGGGGGGGGGGGGCATGTAAGTACGTCATTATTGTGCGCCACGTTAACGGTCTTACGTTCAATGTCAGCTTCACAGACGTTTTTCTACGTTTCTTTTTCAGCACTGACAGTTAGATAATTTAGTGACTGTCATGCAGAGAGCGGCACACTTAGCTTCTTCTAGTTGGTCTCAAGTTATCAATCCAGGGAGAATTCGCCATCGTTTAAAATGCACAGGTAAGCGGTTTATCGGTTAGCCTGTAGCTAAAGATGCTAAAATGCTAAAAACACTTCCCATTGTGCAGCAACCCATCTATATGACACCTGTTGCTTTTGTTCATTTAAACGTGTTTGGAATACAAAAAACAGGTACATTCTCTGTTTATCGTAATTTTCCAAACGTTTCCACGGTTGTTTGGTTGATGTAAAAAAAAAAAAAAAAAAACATTACACACACTAGTTCAAACATCCGGTGGGAACAGAGGTTGAATTTTAAAAAGCTGGGAAGTCATACGTGTTCTTTTTTTTGAATGCTTGTTTAGGCTCACTTCAGCACAGCTGTCGTGCTTTTAGTGTCGTGCCGCCGCCGCGCGACGAGGAGGAGAGGGAAGCGACGCACCGTATGCTGCGCGTGGACCATGCGGGTGAATACGGTGCTAACCGCATCTATGCGGGACAGATGGCAGTGTTGGGTCGGTCACGGACTGGACCTCTCATCCAAGTATGGAAACCATGTGGCTTCAGATGCTCTGTTTGACCTCAAAAGAATAAACTGCACCAGAAAATTACTTAAAACTTTTTAATTTTTAATTTTACTGAATGGAGAGTTTTTGATTTTTTTTCTGTTTGTGCAGTCCTGGGTAATATTTGGAAATCAATATTTCCAACAAGTTTACTATTGAGCTGAAAATAATCAATCAGCTGAGAAATATTATCAGATCACCAGTTTATTAAAGCAAAGTCATTTGGTCTTGGAGACATTAATGTTCTCAGTTGGTGTTGCTCACACTTCATTTAGTCAAGGTGTTTGCAAGGAGAGATTAACATTTTTATTTTTGCACTATTAGACAGTAAAGTCATCAATAGGTTAACATTTTTTGAAAATAAACAATTTAAACCCAAGGCAAAAATAACATAAGATCACCTTAAAGTTGAGATATATTAAAGTTGTTGTAACCATTTGGTTGACAAAAATGTTATAAATGATATACATCACTTAATATCACAAGACATAATGCTTAGAATGTATTGAAGTTCAGTATCTGTAAAATTGGCTGAATTTTAGCCATTTTTGTGTTTTTAAAGGTTAATTGGCTGTGATGGACATTTTGAATTGGTTTAGCGCATTTCATTAAAACACGAGATATTTTGCTATCAGATAGACGCATGAATACATTGATATAGGCAGAAATATAATCCCCTTAGCCTTTCAGTGGCTGGCAATAATAAACCTATGATGTGCAATGATTTCTGTGCAGAGTGTAAGGGACGTACTGAGGTAGAATGATAAACGAGAAAATTAGAAAAGCTTTAGAGATAGAAGACAGAATGTGGAGGTGAGCTGAGTGACCAAAATATAGTTTCTACAAATTAACCTGACTTTTCCAACGTGACTCAAAAGTGTCTTCAGAAAATACTTTTTAGCTGTTTAGTTGTGATGTCAAAACCCTAAACAAAAATGTATGTTTTTCTTATCCAGCTGTGTAACTTTCCACATTTCTGTTTTTTATGTAGCAAATGTGGGATCAAGAAAAAAAACACTTAGCCAAATTCAATGAAATTCTTGCTGAGAATAGGGTTCGACCCACAGCCCTGCTACCTCTCTGGAACATCGCTGGCTTTGTCTTAGGTTGGTACAACCTATAAGCATTCAAAACAAGATTCAAAGGCTCCGTCACCATTTTATGGCTTAATGTTTTGTTTTTGTTCTTTATACATCTCCTAGGGGCGTCCACTGCTCTGCTGGGAAAGGAGGGGGCTATGGCGTGCACGGTGGCCGTAGAGGAGAGCATTTCTGAACATTACAACAGCCAGATAAGAGCTCTGATGGAGAAAGATCCAGATCGATACCTTGAACTGTTACAGGTGATTAACATGTTTCTTTTATACTGTGTCTAACTGACTGGAACTGTTCTAAACAAACACATGCTCTGTGATTAAAATGACAGAGATAGCAGTAAGGTTGTTCTAATGAAAAGGTCTAAGGGCCAAATCTGTGTGCACGTTTTTAAAAATGCATATTAAGGGTTCAAACTTGGCCGTATACATTCAGTTAGATGTAGACTACCGGTAGTTCTTTCACAGTAGATTTATTCTAAAACAACATTAAACATGTCAACACTTTGTCATGGTGAAGCATTAGGGAGACATGAAGACCCAGCTTGGTGATTTTTTTTTTCCCACTATGCATTACAAAGAAATGTCCATCAGTAAATCAAGGGTGAGATGGTTCCAAGCGGCAGAATTTATTTTACCTAAGATTGTCTGAGTGTCTGTTTGAACTATCCGTAAGACAAAGAAAAGACCATCATCCCATAGTAATTACCAGTAAAAGGGAGCATCACTTACATGCGGCTCTTTCAAGCTTTGACCAAAGCCAACGTAAAACTGAATTTTACTAACTATACAAACAGCAAAAATGGATTAGTTCACAGTTTTCCTGTAATTTCTTTTGCAAATATGCGAACACTGGATCGAGTAAAAGGAGTAAAACATACTTTAAGTTGATGCTTTATTTCTTTATATGAACTGTCTGCATAGTTTAAATTTTTTAAAAATAAAAATAATGGTAAAAATTGATTTTTTTCCCCCCACCTTCTTTATAAGGATCTGGTCCTTACTTTAACAAATGTTAAAAATCATTAGGTAAGTTTTGCTTTATAATGTCACCCCTACTGGCTACAAAAGCTCCCTCCTGCAAACTTAAAGTGGCTCACGGATCACCAGTTGATAACCACAGTTGTAGCAGGTTGTAGCGGCTCTGGACACTTTTTAATGTTGTGAGCGAAGGTGTAAAAACGTCTCTTTTGCTCGTAAAGGTTGCAGACTCCTGGCCTACACTCACACTGCAGGTGAAAGTGGCCCAAATCTTAACTTTTGTGTACTCTATGACCGTTTAAACGTCACAAATCCAATTTATTTTCAAATCAGTCCTCAAAAGGTCTGATTTGAATTTAGGTCTGATCAATCCTAAATTTGATGTTTTTCAAAGCGTACGCAGTCTGATTTTTTTTTTTTTGACCCAACTTTAATATAATTGGAAAACTATTGTAAACACTGACTGAAACAAGCACGGCAGATAATAATTTTGTCGACTCTCTATTGTACAAAACATGCAGACTTGATCCACACGCTGACATGTGCAGCATCCATATTTAGCTCTGTAAACACAGCGTGCTGTGTGTGATGTCACATCGTCTTCTGCACACGTGGGTCACATTAAGACCTGCAGTGGATGCAGCCTTAGTGGGCAGCACAAGCTAACATCAACCCATGAACAGATGTGTACCGTACGTGACTTCTGTCACCTCCTAATGAGGAGATAAAAAAAAAAAAAACCTCAATAAACCTTCATGTTCGACAACACACCCAGAGAAAAAGGCTGCGTCTGCAGGTTTTATTTAAAAGTCACTGATTTTGTGTGGCACTTAAAAGACTGAGCGCGTGACTTAAAAAAAGATTATGATTTTATATTCATCACACACCTAATGGAAAAAACATTCTTTGTCATGCTTTAATAAAACTTGAGATTTAGATTTTCTAACTCATGCTATGATGCAAAAAAAAAAGTTCCAACTTATTTAGTAACTTCCTTCCAATAGGTGATCAAAGAATTCAGAGATGATGAGATGGACCATCATGATACAGGACTGGAGCACGATGCAGAATCAGTAAGTTTATTTTAAAATTTCTTGTCAGATAATCCACAATTTCACGAAAGTCTTGTGTAGTCGTTTCAATTGGAAATGTTTCATTTGGAAATATACATTTTTCTTTGCTGGATGGCATTTTATAATGCTTTTAAAGTCAGTTTTATTTGTATTACCTCCAGAGTGCAAACAGAAGTTGACGTAATTTGTAATAAAACCTACCGTACTTGCCGCCGTACACGTCGCACCATAAGTCGCATCAGTCCAAATATGTGTCACCTCTGGCAACCCAGAAATGTGTGCCGGGAGCTTGCACAGATGACTTTAACAAGAATTTAAAAGATTAACACTTAAAAACATTTATTTGCTTGCTCAGCATTATAGTAAAGGTGTGTCTCGGTTGAACTTTGTCTTATTAAATGCACTTTAACGCTCAAATCAGCTGCATTTTGCCGAAAACTGCGAAATGCAGTTGATTTGATGTTTGTTCCAGGAGTTCTGGCTGGAGACAAAGGTGTTTAATATGACAAGTCAAGTGTCTCATTAATAGCCACTTTTACCTATTAATGAGATGCTTGGTTTGTCATAATAGTCGAGTGCCCTCTAGTGGCTAAAAATGGTAGTGTTCATTATTTTACATGTCAGATCTCAGCCAAAAATTGGGTTATAAATATGGAGGACAAAACATAAATGTGTCGCTTCACTGTATAAGTTGCAGTCATGCTAATTTATGCAAAAAACTGCGACTTATACAGCAAAAATCATGGCACTAAAATGTTTTTTTATTTTAATTTTAATTTTTTTGTTTGTTTTCCAGGCACCTGGATACTGGCTGCTAAAAAACGCAATACAGCTGGGCTGCAAAGCTGCAATCTACGCATCTCAGCGGATCTAAAGCTCAACTTCAAACACTTGATTTTAAACATATGTATATATTTTTATTCATTTTTGGACATTTGCTCATTTGAATGAGTTCTAAGTGAACGGAGGATGTGATGAAGTGCAGTGTTGTAAGTTTGTTGAATAAAAGTGATAAATAAACCTGGTTTACAGGCAGTATGTTGTTTGTCTTTGGCAGTTTATTGTCACGTGTGGATGCTTTTGTTGAACAGTTTGGAGGCCGTGATGGCCTTAACAGAAATAAATAGTTGCCCTCTGCTTGTGTCTGAAAGTTATTTTTCTGTGTTGTATATATGCTAATAAGTCACTTTCTGAAAAATGTCTAATAAACCAAAAGTTGATTAAATACACCTTGAAATATGAGTTCATGAGATGTGAAACTTCCATTTATCCAACACTTTTAGTGTTCTTTCAGATTTCACACCATTTTCTTCTTTAGTTTATTTCCTACATTTCTTGCAAACAACTTCATATTTTATAGTTTTAATAAATCAGAACTTTCAGCTCCTTCATGAACAGTGTGCTTTAGGATTTGTGACTTTTTAAAAATTCTTATATTTTGCTTATTGAAACACTTCAAAACATTGTTCCTTTGTGAAATCTTCAGTGTACTTTTTCTGTTTTAGTTTTATGCTCTTTTACTGTATATCTTAAGCTAATGACTTAGGCTAAATTTGAGCTATTGGCAGGTTTAGGTAAATGTTAGCAATAAAGTAAAAGCTAACTCATTTAGCTACGGTTTAGTTTTGAGCCACTATTTTCTTACATAAAGCTTCTTGTTACAATTCATTTAGCTATAGTTTTTGTTTTTTCCATATTTAGCTTTAGGCTATGATTTGCTACATTTGCCTATTGCGGTTTTTCCCAACTCCGGCCCTGAGGAACACTGCCCTGCATGTTTTACTTGTTTCCCTCCTTTGTTGTGCTTGATTTGAATGAATGGGGGATTAGCTTCTGCAGAACTTAAGGAAGTTATTAAATCATTGAATTTTGAGTGTTGGAGCAGAGAAACAACTGGAACATGCAGGATGGTGTTCCTCAGGGACCACGGTTGGACCACTGGCCTATTGGCTACTGTTTTCCTACCTTCAGCCTTAAGGTTATGGTTTTACTAATTGAAGTTCTTATGGTTTAGCTAATGTTAGCTTTAAAATAGTTTAGCTATTTTTAGCTACTGTTTTGATGATTTAGCTTTTTTTTCAGCTTTGCTAATGGCAGTTTCTGTTTTGCTTGTTTTATTCAACGAATGATAATGAATTCAATAATTCACTGTCACAATAATTCAGCGCTTGGCTTTTATTCTGCCCATTTTTTATTTTTTTTTGGTAATAAAAAACACTTTTAGCTCTGTCTGTTTTCTTACACCTGCTAAACTCAGTGTTTACTCGCTTGTCTTCGTTCTAAAAAAAATACCTATTGATCCCAGCATACTCACACCATTGTAGCCTTCAACCAACTCCTGTTTCACGTGTAATCGTTCATAAATCACACTGAGTGGAGGATTGTCCTGACTGAGCTGCCGAACACTCACAGCTGCTCTGGGTACATCAGGTCACTGCGCAAGAAGGACTCAGAAAAGGTCTTCTACACCCCCCCACCCTCCTAGCTTTGTCAGTGTGGACAGTTGTCCACTCCTTTATTGATCACTATCCATATGTTTTTTAAATTTTATATTAAAATGTCCCATATGCTGATATTTTAGTGGAAAAGTTGTCGAGAGCTGACAAGCCCTTTTAATCTTTTTCTAAATAAAAATGGTCAGAATAAAAAAAGTATTTTATTTGTTAATGAAATTGCCTTCTGTCATAAAAGGTGCAACTGTTAAAAAAAAATTGATTTTAGAGGACACTAATTTTTGTTTTTTGTTTTTTTATGATTGTGGGGCGAAAAGGGCTGTTTTAACACAAAACATTTCATTTAGTAAAGTGCAATTTTACCATTATAAAAAAATATAAAATTTGATTCACAGAGTTGTTTGACCCCTAACTTTTTCTATTATAAACTGTCATTATCACCCAGCCTTGCAAGACTTTGTATTTGTCCATTCTGCATTTTCTCACTGGTTTTTAATTGAGCTCTGCTAATTTGTTTATTTTTGCGTCACTTACCGCCCTGGGGGTTAGCTGTGTTCTCTAAGTTTGCTTATTTTGCTTGGCATGAGATCAGAGGAGCTATTTTGGCTGCACTGCGTTACCATATTAGACCTGACCTCAAGGGTTAATGTGCCGTATGACCTCCATTCCTTCAAAATACTCTCCTTAGTACCGTCCATAACTTTGTGTAAAAGCTCAGTACGAACAAGCATGTTGGCTTTATAAGTCGAAACTATGAGCTCATCGTTATCGTCTAGTTGAACTGAAGACATATACCGGTACATACATAGATGTTATCTCTGGAGCTAATGTCATAGGCTTGTAGTATTAGCTCTGAGCTAATGTCATATAGCTACTAGCTCTGGAGTTAATGTCATCTTAGCTCTGGAGCTAATGTCGTAGGCCTATATTAGCTCCGAGCTAATGTCATATAGCTATTTGCTCTGAAGCTAATGTCACCTCTGGGGCTAATGTCATCTTAGCTAATGTCGTAGGCCTATATTAGCTCTGAGCTAATGTCATATAGCTAGCTCTGGAGCTAATGTCATCTTAGCTCTGGAGCTAATGTCATATAGCTATTAGCTCTGGAGCTAATGTCATCTTAGCTCTGGAGCTAATGTCATATAGCAATTGGCTATGGAAGTAACGTACTCTTCGCTCTGGAACTAATGTCCTCTAATTAGCTCTGGAGCTAATATCATACATATTAGCTTTGAAGCTTACATCATACATATTAGCTCTGGATTGGAGCTAATATCATACTGATGATTAGGTTTATTGTTTGGTATAGTTAAGTTCTTATGTGTCACTTATTTCACTTTTTTTTTTTTTTTTTACTAATTCTTCTATTGGTGTTTTTAAGGTCGGTCAATAAAGCAACTTTTAGCAGAAATATGAGCTGCAATGCAAGTCTAATTAGTCTATCAAAATTGTGTTTTAGTTTGAATGTTCCTCCCAACTTTTAAATTCAGCTCTTTGTTCTATAAGACAATCTAATGGTTATTGATGAAACCTTTAGGAGCTTTCTAATATGTCGAAGAAATCCTGTTTTTGTTTTGCTGGTAGTGGTTTTTTATATTTATTTTTTGGGTCCTTTTTTAAATCTTTTAAGATTTTGGGCATTCTTAAAAAAAATGTTCTTACCCACAGTAACTATATTTTACATGCTCGTTCTGTTCAGTGTGTGCTAAAAAAATTATGAAATTTGGACGAGTGAAAGACAAAAGATGTGGACCAAAAACAAATCTTCAGAAGAATATGAATCTATATATCTGAATCCTGTCTAAAAATTAGAAGAAAATAAATCAGAGAAGGCCTGAAAGATACATCATCTTCCAGTTAATACTGTATGTCAAGTTTTCAGCTTCTTGGTGTGAAAATGTTATTTTTCTGTCAGTCAAACTGTTGTTTAAGTTTCTTGAATTCAATTAAATTGTCGCAATTTTTACTTTTGTGGCTGTTTTTTGGTGACAAGTGTCTAAAACTGGTTCCTTGAAGCAGTCTATGTATCGACTCAAGACTGATTTGTTTCCTGAGATAAGGAGTCTTCTGATGCACAAAAAATCCAAATGTCTGAAGCCAGTGTCTTAAACTGAAGAAACATTTACCTGAAAATGTTCAGGTAAGAGGACTGACAGAGCAGCAAAAGTCCAAAAAAACTTTTTAAAAGCCTTTTGAATGAACTGTGCAGGAAAACGGTAAAATATTACACCAAAGTCCAACCCTTGAAAAGGGATGTCAAAAGA
Organism: Hypsolebias martinsi; assembly: GCA_031762355.1. Classification (NCBI taxonomy): domain Eukaryota; kingdom Metazoa; phylum Chordata; class Actinopteri; order Cyprinodontiformes; family Rivulidae; genus Hypsolebias; species Hypsolebias martinsi. Next base: position 13,023,627 of record JARVGQ010000547.1, on the reverse strand, counting down.
GATGAGGGGTGACTCGAGAACTCTGCAAAGGATTGTTCTTTTTATACGCCCAACCAAAGACGAGACGTATTAAGTTAAGACGTCAACCATCCATCTATATATCTGTGGACAGTATATATTCCAAACTCTAAACTGATAACCCTTGTCAAAATCCACAGTTCATTTTGGTTTATTTATATAGCGCCAAGTCACAACAGAAGTCATTTCAGGGCACTGAATAAAACCATAAAAATTCAATGAGTAACATTATTTAATTAACGTATCAGTAGCAGTCTCTACACCATCCACGACATTACCACAGTCAATGTCTATGTAAAGCACGCAGCAGTATTAAGGACCACACCCACCCAGCATGTGGACTCTTCCATCTACTACCCTCAGCTAGATGGTACTGGAGCCTCCATCGCGCATGAAAAGACTCAAAGACAGTTATTATCCACAAGCTGTCAGATTTCTGAGCTCGAATAATATTGAACTCTTGACAATGGTATTGCACTAAGCCACATATGCTAATATGTTTATTGCTGCTGCACTATGTGGCTGTATCATGTATGTCACTACCTTACCATCATAATTCAATTCATCACAGTGTTACTCACTACAACCTGTCACACAACCTGTGTAGTTTATGTTATGTGCAATATAGACTGTGCATTTAAGCTTACCTGTGACATACTTATTCATTCTAATTCATCCTACTTGCACCATTATATTCAACCATGTTGTTTAATATATTTATTCTGGACCTTGCAAATATTATATTTCTTTTTCACTTTTTGCTACTTTATATTGTATCCTTATAACATGCTTCAATTTTTTTTTGTTTGTTTGTTTTGTTTTTAAGCAAGTCAAATCGGTTCTTCTTATCCTGAACATTGCATTGTTGAGCCTGTGTTAACCTGCATATGATAAAACAACAACATAACTCAGTTGGACACCTTATGGTCCAGGATGATCCTAGGCCTAGGTCCTAGGTAAAACGTTGTCTGTGCTCCAGTTTGACATACCAGTTCCCTACATGATGCCTATCCAGCCTTAAGACAGTCCACACGAAGTTGTCAGTGTCCAAATGTTTAGGATAGAAAATATCAGACCATGGCTCCACTTTGGCTCTTATTTTTGTTTAGACCACTTCCACCAAAGAAATTTTGAGTGCCTCTGGTGAAGTCCACGCTGATGATAAAATGGTTTGGATTGGCTGAATGTCCTCACCAGGTAAGTTCTTCACATTGTAACTGCGAAATACACTGTCATGTATGGGGATTGATCTTTCACCCCACCAATATGGGGTGCTGTTTGTAAAGTTACACAGTCAAAAATTAACAGCAATATTTTGGTTTATTTAGCCTTTCATAAGAAAAATATAGTTTTTTTTATTTTCACCATGTTATTCATATATTTTTAAGTGTCACTGCTCAAAACTAAATATTTAATTTACAAGCTAAATATTTAGTTTACAAACTAAATACCTAACTTAAAGTTAAATATTTAGTTCCACCCTAAACAATTAGTTTACAAACTAAATGTTTATGTCCAAGCTAAATGTTTAATTTACTAACTAAATATTTAATTTGTAAGTTAAATATTTAGTTAGCAAATTAAACGTTTATTTTGGAAATTACATTTTTAGTTTGAAAATAAATATTTAGGTCTGAGCTAAATATTTAGTTAGCAAATTAAATATTTAATTTAGAAGTTAAATGTTTAGCTTAGCAATTCAATGTCTAGTTAAGAAATTAAGTATTTACCTTGGACAATAAATATTTAGCTTGGAAATTAACTGTTTAACTTTGAAAATAAATATTTAGTTTGGAAATTAAATATTTAATTTACACTTAAATATTTAATTCACTAAATATTTAATTTGCAACTTAAATATTTAGTTTGTAAAATAATCATTTATCTTGGACATTAACATTTAGTTTGTAAACTAAATATTTAGTGTGGAGCTAAATATTTTGCTTGCACACTAAATATTTAACTTTCAAGTTAAGTATTTAGTTTGTAAACTAAATATTTAGCTTGTAAATTAAATATATGGTTTGGAAGTATGACATTTATAAATGTATGACTGACATGGCGAAAATATGACTTTGAAAAAAATATTTTTCTTATGAAAGGTTAAATAAACCAAAAATATTGCTGTTAATTTTTGACTGTGTAACTTTACAAATGGCACCCCATATTAATTAAAATTATTTATTTCAAACCAGGCTAAAGTAAAATGAGCCAATAATATATTTTAGTTAAAACTTCACTTGCATCATGCAACCACCTGGTGTCACCATTTCTTTTGGTAAACAACATTTCCTCAGTTGATCCAGCTGTGTTTGCGCTGATGTTTATTCCTCTCAGCACAAGCAGAGGAGTTAAAATAGTTATGGGAATATTTTCTACTTACATTTTTTTTAATTTAAATGTCTGCTTTAATCATCTTTGTTGTTGTATATCTGCATATTGTAATTATTCTTGCATTACCATTGTTACAATGGTCTTTTGTGGTGTAATACATTTAAAATTATATTTTTGTCTTTTTGTTAAACCCAAAGGAATAAAAATCTGTCTGACTGAAAAGAAAAGGTTGCCTCATATGTATATCATGTATTTTTGAACGTCAACATGGAAAATATGCATGCAATTATTCAAAAATGTATTAAAGACCTCCTGCCAAATCACACTCAGTAGATGTTACTAGAAATGCACCATTCCACCCACACATATTTCTTTTTTCACATGCGCTATCGACTGAAGTGACAAATAAAGCTGAAAGAAATAAGCCAACAGACATAATAGAAATAGAGAGCTTAAGCTGCACAGTTTGAGGGATTTGGTCTAATCAGTGTCGTATACCAGTGGAGGAGTGAGAGCTTTAAATTTGTGGCAGTTTCAAGAGTGTGTTGTTTTCTTCTCTTTGATCCACAACACAGGTTGAGTACAGAGCTTCTATTTATGTCTTCAGAAGTTGAGCGCGCCGACTTTGGCTGGGAGAAAATTTTCTTCTGATTTCGGTGTGACGGCTCGAGGCCTGACAAGAATCTTAAAATGAAAATTTCTCACTTCTACACAAACCTGGACAACGTCAGGTTGTCACTGAGGTGCTGGTGACAGCGCAGAGACATTCCAGTCTTTTATTTCAGTCTGCCCCCTTTATATAAAAATACTTTACAACAGTTCAACGTGCACAGCATCCATTATCTGGAATGCAACTACTGAGGAATTTGACAATTTTGATCAATATGTTTGTAAATCTAGCATATAAACCCATCATATGTTTTGGCTCCCAGTAACTGTTACATGACTATGTGATGAATAATTCTGCAACATATTTGAGGAGCTCCTTATAGGCAAAGAGGGCACTTGATTAATATTCATGCTGCATTCAGAGACTGAGCAGGGACAAGGTCAGTAGCAGGGCTGCTGTGCATGTGTGTGCACACACCCAGCAGGATTAGAAGAAAAAATCCATCTGCAGCTCCTGCTCCCCATACTTGACCTTTTTAGAGAAACAAGTTGGGGACTTGAAAGAAGCTGTGGATTTCCTGGTATGCATGGACGCTATCTTCAGCGGTGGTGGTCCACGGAGTCTGGAGGTCCACAGGTTAGTGACGGAGAAGGAATGGTGCAGAACGTGAAGACAGAAAGATGAGGATTTTATGGCAGAACACAAAAGGAGTCCTTTAATTTGTTAGAAATTATGTAAAGACTAATCTTTTACCCAATTTATACAGTATATTAAAAAAAACACAACTTTTTATTTTACACCCAAAGTTAAGTTAGTTTGTTAAACTTTTTGAGGCTGTATGAACCTAAACACATCACCTTTTGCTATTCACTTGCTAAATGCACATCTGGATCCACCTGTGAGCTGCTGACTATGACTGCAGTTATTTGAGTCATGAGACCTGCTGTTAATGTAAATATATTGATGTGAGGTCATTTGTTCACCATTTAATAAAGGCATCAGGAGAACGTACCTAAAGGTTAATGCTTTTTATTTTATGCCAGTGAGCTTGAAACTCAAGCTTTGTGCAGTTTTTGCATCATGAATGTGTTGCATCACCTTTTCTTTCACAGACGCATGACAGGAAGTGAGGTAACCAACCGCTTCACTTCTGAAAGAAAACAACTTGTTTCGTAAAACTTTGCAACTCTTCAACAACTTCGTGGTCTCTTTGTGGTATTGTTTTTCGGTTATTGCTTAAGGAGAGTTTGGACAATTACTGATTTTTTTACATTTTTATTTATTTATTTATTTATTTTTGGGTCTGTTTGTGTTTTATGTGTCCGCCTGTTTGCAAAATATCTCATAAACCCATTGAAGGAGTTTTAATGAAACATCAGTAATTACTGAATGTACATCTACAACCTGATTCATGATGTCTGCCTCAGCCAGCTGAGCTGAAAAACATAAACATGGCTGTAAGCAGGGGCGATTCTAGAATCTGACCTTTAGGGGTGCTTAGCCCACAGTGCTGAGTGGCTCTTGGTGTTGGTCAGTGGTGTCAGAAGCACTCATAATGTGTGTGTGTGTGTGTGTGGGGGGGGGGGGGGGGGGG
>JARVGQ010000547.1:12957388-12969151 GCA_031762355.1 Hypsolebias martinsi | reverse complement strand
CCCCCAAGTCCATAGTTGCTGAGCACTCCACAGTGTATCCAGAGGAACATGGTCAAACGCTTTCTCTAAGTCCACAAAACACATGTAGACTGGATGGGCAAATTCCCATCACCCCGCAAGGACGCTAGTGAGGGTAAAGAGCTGATCCAGTGTTTCACGGCCAGGACAAAACCCTCGTTGTTCTTCCTGGAACCGAGGTTCAAGATTCATCAGACTCACTTCTCAAGTACCCTTGAATAGACCTTACCAGGGAGGCTAAGGAGAGTGATGCCCCTATAAATGGAGCACACCCTCTAGTCCCCCTTTTTGAAAAGGGGAACCACAATCCCAGTCTGCTAATCCAGTGGCATTGTCCCCAGTTGTCCATGTGATGTTGCAAAGGCATGTCAACCAAGACCTCTGCCATAGCGGAGCTTTTTAACTACCTCGGCGACCTCAGCCACAGTTACAAACAGACCAACCCTGGATTCTCCCAACTTATCTTTCTCCATGAAAGATGTGCCGGTGGGATTGACAAGATCTGAGAAGTATTCCTTACACCTCCAGACAACATCACTGGTTGAAGTCAACAGCACTCCACCTTCACTGAACACAGTGTTAGTAAAGCACTGTTTCCCTCCTCAGCGGCCTGAAAGTTTGCCAGAATCTCCTCAACCAAGACTCTTTATCCAAGGCCTCACTGAACTCCTCCCACATCCGAACTTTTTCCTCAGCAACAGCCAAGGCTGCAGATTACTTAGCCCTCCAGTACTCGTCAGCTTCCCCCGGAGTCCCTCCAGTCAGCAAGGCTAGACAGGACTCCTTCTTCAGCTTGACAGTCTTCCTAGCCCATGGGGTCCATGGACACCATGGGCTAGGTTGGTGCTTCTCGCGGTGGTGTGGATGACCACCGCGAGAAGCACCAACAACCTTGCGGCCACAGCTCAAGGCAGCTACCTCAACAAGTGAGGTGTGGAACATGGCCCACTCGGACTCAGTCCCCTGCCTCAGCTGGGATGTGGTTAAAGCTCTCCCCAAGGTGTGAGTTGAAGAAATTTCTGATTGTTTTTTTCTGCCAGGCATTGCCAACAAACCCCCAAACACATTTGGGTATACCGGGTCTGTCCAGCATCTTCTCCTACCATTTGGTCCAACTCACTTCCAGGTGGTAATCAGTTGACAGCTCAGCTCCTCTCTTCACCCGAGTGTCCAAAACAAACAGCTGCAAATCAGATGACCCAACTACAAAGTCAATCATCGATCTACAAACTAGGGTGTCGTGGTGCCAAGTGCTCTTATAGACACACTTATGTTCGACCATTGTGTTCGTGATGGACAGACTAAGACTAGCACAGTAGTTCAACAACGGACCACTGCTTGGGTTAAGATCAGAGAGGACTCGTTCTTCCCAATCACGCGCCTCTAGGTCACATTGTCATTAACTACATGGGCATTGAAGTCCTCTAGCAGAATTAAGGTCCCCAGCTGGCACACCTTCTAACACCCAGCTAAGGACTTGAAGAAAGCCGAATACTCTGAACTGCCGTTCGGCACGTAGGTACAAATGACCGTCAAAGCCCATCCCCCCATCCGAAGGTGCAGGGACGCTACCTTCTCATGTACTGGAAAAATTTGGTGGGCTAAGAGTAGACCTATACCAGCATGGCACCTCTCATCATGGGCACCTCCAGAGTGGAATAAGGTCCAGTCCTTCTCAATGAAATTGTTCTGGATCCCATACCCTGCATCGAGATGAGCCCAGCTATGTCTAGTCGGTACCTCTCAACCTCACGCACAAGGTCAGGCTCCTTCCCCACCAGAGAGATCACATTCCATGTCTCAAGAGCCAGCTTTGATAAGCCATGGTCAGAGCGCCATGGCTCCTGCTTTCGGCCACTGCTCGTGGAATCATGCACCCGACTCATATGCCACCTCCTGCAGGTGGTAGGCCCACAGGAAGGCAAACCCTTGTTGCTTGTTCGGTCTTGAGCCCGACCGGGCCCCATAGGTAGGTCACAAGGCACTCGCTGATGAGCCCCTCCCCCAGGCCTGGCTCCAGTGTGGGGCCCTGGTAACCCACTTCCAAGCAAGGGACACTGAGCACCTTATTCATTAAAAAAAATGTTTTGGTCCACAAGTCTTTGGAATCGCTCTTTGTCTGGCCTCTCACCTAGGACCAATCTGCCTCGGGAGACCCTACCAGGGGCCATTATGATTGCCCTTGAATGAATGTCATTCATGTGACATAGTCTGTTAAATATTTTATACTAACTATAGAGAGGCAGAGTATTTGCACACTACATTCTTTCAACAGCAGCTCATTTCAACTCATCTCATTCCTCCTTTAATAAAATATTAAAATGTACTCATTTAAAGTTTGCACAGGAGCATTAGTGTTTTTCGTATTTTTGTCTTGTAAAAAATTCACAACTTTTTCTAATTTGAGACTTGACAAGGATTTTTTTTTTGCATCCACTGCTGCAGGCAGCCGTCTGCCAATGGAGTTGGTTTATTATTCACAAATGGTGAATCATCTCTTTAAAGGTTGTGCATTGTATCTTAATATTTTAACTATGTTCTTCTTTCCTTCGTGCCCTCAAAACAGACATTTTTGTTCCTGAAAAAATTATATGTATATTATAATAAAAACACAGGAGTTAATCATCTCAACATTCCTAGAATCTGGAGGAATCAGGTCATGAAGGAATAACATTTTAAAAACAGTAAAATAAATGAGAAACTTTTGTCTAATCTTTGCAATACAATACATGTCAGTAAACAACTTTTTTTTTTCTCCTCCTATTTAGCAGTTATTGTAAAATATGTTGTTTATCAGTGAGATGGAGTTACCCGCTCAAGGACACTTTGCTATCTGCCATTTGATGGATAAACAAGAACAGAACCTTTATGCTGAACAACTCTGTCTCTAACCATTTAGAACTGGGATGTAGAAGCTTTTTGTGGTTGTTTTCTGAGCTGGGAAGTTTATTATACAGTATAAAGCTTTCTGCACTGCGGCCAGTGCTCGCTCAACAACAACACTTCCAGCCTACATTTTTCCACACTTGGCAAACAATACCCTAAATGTCATCGGCCAATAAAGCCACTAAATGTTCTTTATTTATTTAGAGTAAAGAACAAGAGCAGACTAAAGGTTATTTTTTTACAGGAGTTGTGCACATTACTAGAAGTGACTGGATGCTTTGCAGTACATGTGAGGATGTACGTTTATGTTCAAAATTATGTTTTTAACACTGATGGAGCTGTAACGGCTGTGGGAACCATGGGGACCTCCAGGCTCCAGAAGACATCAGACCCAGCTGGATGTCTCTAGGGGAGGTCAGGTTGTGTTGATAGCCTTCTGCGGTACATGGGAGTGCAGAAGTGGCTCCGCCCCTCAATTTTAGCTTATGTGGACGTCTTTTGCATGGTGCAACACAGCACATCCTCCTTAACTCAAACTTCTTAAGAGTTATTGAGGTGTCTAAAGGAAGGCACGTGTAGTCTGTAAATCTGTACCATCAAAGAAAACGTGGCAGTTTAATTGCAAATTTTTGTGCATGGTTTAAGGTCATTAAAAAAGTGTCACACTCTTGCATGTATGTAGGCAAATTTAATAAATGTACAAGCCTGAGGAAGAAGCAGCTCCATAGTTTCCAGATAAATCACCGGGAGTCCAGGAGATGCAATGGGCCCTTCTGTGGTATTACAGTATACATATTATTATTTAGTCCATATATTAATATACTGTATAGCGCACTGTCTTTTAATAAAATTTATCATGTATCAATGGACATATTTTAAAGAACCTCATAGAAATTATTCTTTAGACGTACATCTATTACTGGTTAGCTTCTGGAGTCAAAGCAATTCAAGATGGCAGACACAACCAACTGAACTTGCGAAACAACAAGATGCTTTTAACTAAGTCAGTTTTACAGATACTGAGATAAATCTGATATGGTAGTAGTTGAGCAGCATCTCAAACATATACTCAGTGCTGACGGCTTTTGTAAGATCTTTGTTTGAAGGTAGTGATGTGTCCTTCTGTGTTGAGGCTTTGAAGCGTGTGTTGAGTAATCCAGAAGGATTTATGGGGAGCGTGTATCGAGGCATGTGTTGAAGATGCATGTAGAGACGTTCGAGGCCTCGCTAGCGGGCCGTACCACCACGTGACCGATTCAGGAACTGGCTCGTTTGTATGCGCGAGATTCGAAGTATAAGGGGCAGACAGAAAAATCCATCATCACTATCATCATAAAGACAGATTAAGATCATTTGTAGACCAAATTTTGACTTTATTTGAGGTCCTTACAAACATGATTTACTTTTTTAATTTATTGAACTTAAAGCTTTGCAAACCAGTTACTGTATGTTATTACAACCCATCTACCAGTTTTACATTTATAGTCCACTTGATGGCGCAGCAGATCAAATGAAGCACTGTGGCACGTCAGATCATGATTCGAGCTATTTAATGGAAAGCCTCAGTGCTTCATGAAGCTTCATCTCACCATCACTATTTTATGGTACTCATTACCATGTCATGTTATCTGTGTCACAAAAGGCTTGTGCTGGTGAACCCAATGGTGCAGGCAGGCAGACAATGACTCAGGATGTATATATAAAATAGATTTTAAAAACAAAACAAAGAGCTGACAGGGCAGCAAAACAAACATAGAATGACCGGGGGGAGGGGGTTGGTGGTACTCACGGCACAGACAGGTCATCACCACTGAACAGATAACAATACCAGGTCAAGGATTAACACAGAGACACAGACTTATATACAGGAAACACCAATTAGACCAAGTGGAGACACCTGTGAGTAATCACAGATGCCAGAAAAAGAGACAGAGGATGCAAGACATGAACACCATGCAAGATGGGCCTAGATACTAAAGAAACACAAACCCAATAAAGAAAAACAGAGGACTGGGGGGAACGCAGACATGAACACAACACCAGGGGCCAAAAACACAACTCCTACAATCTGATCCCCACCCAAAAAATTCATAAAGTAAAAAAACAAAATGTCCACAATTCCATGGTTAACTGATATCGATGGTTAACGTGTCCTTAAATTAAGAATTTGTATTTATAATTTGCAAATTTATAATTGGCAAATGTTTGCCACCTACCACCTGCATTTGCTGACCAGTGGAGACAATGGCAACGTCTATGGAAGTAATGGGATCAAGACGTCTGGCAGTTTTGAAGCATTTGACTATATTTACACTTACTTTGTAGATTTATTGAGTAAAGTATGCAGATAAAATACATTAAACTTAATGGACTAGCCAATATTTTGTAGTATCCCTGCATGTTTTCACACCAAGCTCTGTCGCTATGGTGCCCTACTGTCCTGCTTGATCCTTGATATTTTTTCTTGACAGCTGTATTACTTGCATCCTTTCTTTTTGTGTTTAGCAGCAGATTCACTCATATTTTCACCTAAATGTCTTCTGCAAAATCCTACACTTGTCCAATTCAGTCATATTTGTTTACTGACTCAAACTATGGCCAGCCTAATGTCGGTCGATCACAGGCCAATTCAGTCGAGCACTTTTTTTTTTTTCATTTAGTGTCATTTCATATATCAGTATATCTGGAAAAAAACAAACAAACAAACAAACAAAAAACTGGAGTACCTGTTTCAAATGGCACCATTTTATAATTCAGGATGACCTTATTTATGTTTGATTTCATACTTTGCAGTGAGTACCTTTAATCCTTTGAGAGGTCAAGCTTCAGTGAGTTGAGCAGTAACTGCGCTGTTCTCAGTTAGTAAAATCAACTGTTAAAAAAAAAGGGTTTACAATGAAGAACGATTGCCTAACACTCATATTGCAGTATCTTTCTACAAGCCTTCAATAACAATAAGTTGTTAGAACTCTGTGATGAGTTTTGGTTTTGGTGTGCCTCCACTCCTCTCGGGCACATGGTCATTTTCAAAGACGCCACATCATTATATTCTTCTGTTTAATTGTCCCAACATTAAAACAGCTGGATAAGCCCAGACATCATTACCTCGTCCTGCTCAGAGCGTCTCCATTCTCATCAGCACCAACCATCATTTGCCAGCCTTGAAAAAGCCACCTCCAGGTGCAAAGGTCACGTGCAGCTGTGATCTCAGCAGCCATCCCGCAGTCTAGGTGCTTTGCTTCTTGCTCGGCAGCCTCCATATTGATTTGATTAGTTGCTAATTAAAACTTGGCAGGCTGGGCAGGGCACAGAGGAGATTGCTCAATTAGCGGGATGTCAGAGAATCTAATTTCCTTTCTTTCACCCTCTCCTTCTATCCTTTTTTTTATTCTTTCCCTGTTCTATCGCAGATCTCCATTCTGTTTGATTAGTTTTAAAGACGGGAGAAAATAGAAGGGAGGATAACTCTCTTAGGTAATAGATTGAGCACTCTTGTGGAGCTGAAAGTATCCAGCCCCGTAATCCTTTAGTAAATCTTTGCTTAAAGATATCGTTTGTGAGCTGTAAAGAAAGCTTGCATTTGTTTAGGCCCGTTGCCTCCGGCGTGCCTTGATGCCGTCTACCTTCTCTTCGTTTGGCAGGTTACACACAAGCTCTTGCAGTTTTAGTGTTGCGCCTCTGGGAGAAGGATGTAAGAAAAGATTGGGTTTGTCAAGCTCTACAGATGAGAATAGTGCTAAAAGGTTTTTTGTTTCATGAAAACATTTGAGATATTTTTATGTGCATTTTGCGAACTGCTTCTTTAAGGAAACACTTCCAATGAAATGAGCCGCAACTCTACACCCTTTTCGGGGTTGAATAAATTTTGTTCTTAAATCATTCTTTCTTCTCCTTGATCAGATCCTTGTCTTGCCCTGCAGAAAGTAAATCCCTTAATTCCACTTTTATTAAATATATTTCTTTATAGGAGCAAATCTGGGTACATTACACATATAGAGATTATGTGTTCTCTAATTTGATGATTTTTAAAAAATCACAAGCGGAGAAAGGCAAAAGGGACATTCAACTGTGAATCTTTATGTTCTGATTATTGCTTGCTACCATGAAAGGCAGACAATCAAGTAGTTGCCTATGTGGTTTTGTATGTGTTGTTAGCAAAATATGTCATGGATTTGACAGTTAAGGTGGCAAAGATATTCATTCCTCCAAAAAAGATAAAGGGAACCAGCAAAGTCAAATTTTAATTGCTCATTTTTAATATGAGTACCAAGTACCGTACTTGCCACCATACACGTCGCATCAGTCCAAAAATGTCTAATAAAGTGGAAAAAACATAAATAAGTTGCTTCTCCGTATAAGTCCCATCTATTATGCGTCTCCACTGATAACCCGGAAACGTGGACCAGTGTTGTGCCAAAAATCGATTGGTTGCCAAATGGCAGCAGTGGGAGCGTGCATGCGAGGACGTTAACAAGAATTTAACAAGATTAACACTTGAAAACATTTATTTGTTTGCTTGAAATTAAAGCAAAGGTGCGTCTCTGTTTAACTTTTCCTTAATAAATGCACTTTAATGGTCAAATCAGCTGCATTTCTCTTGGGCGGCGCTGGCAAAATGCAGCTGATCTGACGTTTGCTCCAGGAGTTTCGGAGCACGATGAAGGTGGCTTGGGATGGCAAGCCAAGTGTCCCATTAATAGCCACTTTTACCTATTAGTGAGACACTTGACTTGCCATATTGCTCGAGGGCCCTCTAGTGGCTGAAAATGGTAGTGTTCAATATTTTTCATGTCAGAATGAATGAAATTGTCAGATCTCAACCAAAAATTGTGTTATAAATATGGTTTTAAAAAACATAAATACATCGCTTCGCTGTATAAGTCCCAGGCATGCTAATTTATGCAAAAAAAATGCGACTTATACAGCAAAAACTACAATAGTATTTATTTGTCCAAGGGCAAGTTTGACACACGTACTTCAGCATAAAAAGATGCAATTTGTGCATTTAAAATTGAATTAATAAAAATCAGAATGAACAGTTATTTTACCATACCATACCTCTTTATTTATAGAGCAGCAGCAAGGCCAACAAAAGTGCTGCACAGCAGAAACAAACAAGCAAAGCACACAGCAAAAAAGAAAAGTAAAAATTAAAATACATAACTTAAGTGGCTAACATTGTAGAATACAGACAGGTTAAGAACAAATCACACCGTGTCAAAAGCCAGAGAGTAAAAGTGGGTTTTTAAACGAGACTTAAAAAGTGAGAGGGGGCCTGCCTGACATGCGTTGGGAAGTTATTCCACAATCTTGGACCTGCAACAAAGAAAGCGCTGTCACCTCTGAGCTTAAGACGGGTTCCTGGAACCAATAGAAGCGTCTGATTCTCTGACCTCAGAGAGCGCTGTGGAGCATATGGCTGCAGCGGATCAGCAAGATAAGAGGGGTCAGAACTGTTCAGAGATTTAAAAACATACAGAAGAATTTTGAACTGAATTTGAAAGTTGATTTAATGCATATTTAAATTCTTTCCTAAATCTGTAAAGAAAAATATCTCTCTGTCTATCTTCTCCCTTCAATCACCCTTACTCTGCCTCTTATCTGCATTTTCTCTCTTCTCTGCCCACCTGTCACTTCCACACACATCACATTTATTTCTCTCCCATCCTGGAACACAATTTATTAATCTTCTCTTTCTTTGTTCCTTCTCTTTATCTCCTCCGTCCCTGCTTGTCTCTTCTGTTCCTCCGGCTCTTTCTTCCTCCTGCGTCTGCAGCAAACAGTTCGGCCCACCTTCTTCGCTCGGAAGTTTGAAGCCAGCGTGAACCAGGAGATAGTGAACCAGCTGGATGCCTACCTGTTTGGACCGTTTCCTCAGGGAGCGCCGGGACTGAACTCGTACTGGGAGAATGTGTACGACGAGCCAGATGGCGTCGCCAGCCTGTCGGACACACAGCTCACGTTCTACCACTCCTTTTCAAGACTGGGCCTCGGTCGAGCTGCAGCTTCACTGCAGGGAGACCCAAACGATCACAGCTGCAGGTGAGTGTTGTGGAGGCTTATGTGGATAAAACGGTAAAGAGGCAACATACAATCCCCATTAGCATTCACACCATAAACAGACATTTTTAGTGTATTTCTGAATGTCTATAGCAGGGATATTCAACTAAATTGCTCAGAGGGGCACAGTTACTGAAAGCCAAAAGCTCAGGGACCAGACATCCAACACTTATTGTCATGAAGTAAGTTTGTTTTAAGGTTTAAAATCTAGTTTTATTTAAAAATGAATACATTGGTGGGCCAAACTGAGCTCACACGTGGACCTGATTTGGCCCATGGGCCGCCACTTGAATAGCCCTGGGACGCCAAATCTGCATCACACTATTGTTTTCCAGTTTAATTCTTCTATTCATTTTTTACACTCTACTTCCGCATATTTTGTGCCAATTTACACATTTTTATCTCAAAATGTTCATTCAGCTCTTTCAGGAGATGGATGCAACTATGTTTTTTTGGGTAACTTTTATACTTTTCACGATTTTTACCCTTTATTATAAATATTATCTCCTTCCCAGTTTGTAGAGATCTCTTTAGTTCCTTCACAAACATTGTTCTCATTGAAAACTCTGCGTTTTGTCTTCTTGTGCTACTTTTAGCTTTTAGGTAATTTTACCTTTTAGGAAGTCTGTTTTTTAATAGTTTTAACTAGCCTGTTGCTTTTTTCAGCTTCTAGCTAGCATTTTGATATATTTAGCTAGCATTTTGTGTTGTTTAGCTCTTTACTTTATTTTTAGCTGGCCTTTTAATATTTTTAGCTAGCCTTTGGATACCTTTAGCTACTGTTTTGTTACTTGACTTTTTGCTTATTTTAACTTGCCTTTTAACACTGAGCTTCTGACCAACATTTTGCTTTTTGTTAAATTTAGCTTCAGCTGACTTTAGTCTTTATCTATTATTTTACTACTTTTAGCTTGCATTTTGTTTGTTTTAGCATTTTGTACTTTTAGCTTTTAGCTAGTCCGCGTCTTTTGGCTTTAACAACCCGTTTTCAGTTTCTTCAGCAAATTTCATCTTTCATTCAGCACTCATAAATCCCTCCATTTTTTTTTTGTGGAAAATAATTTCTCTATGTCCTCTCTCATCATCTCTCCTTTAATGCACCTGCACCTCGTGTTTATGTACAGGTGCACTCCGGTTTGGTTTTCCAGGCAGCCACGCCTGTATTAGCAGGAAAAACCACAACAAGCAACACACAGAAAGGCCTTTTGTTTTGCTCCTCATGCATCATCTCATAAGATCGCATGTCATGGAAACAATAGCTTCAATAAGCAACCAGGAAGTCTGGGTAATGCTTTTCATTTTGGAGCACAATATGACACCGTCAATTTATCCTCGAGATAATGGGCCTATATGGGTCGTAACGGTGAACGCTGGCCTGCAGGCTTGGCTATTATTAGTGGAAATGAATGAATTTCAGAGCTGTTAACGCACTGTATGTGGTTAAAATGGAAAGTAAAAAATGTTCTGCCTACATTTGAAACTGGCAAATGGCACGTTTTAGCTTCATAAATATAACTTTAGACTTCCTTACCTTTTTTTGCAGAAGCATATGGCAGTAAATTGTTTTGTTTTTGTGTATTTTAATGGATTAATTTGATTTTTATATTTAGGTTTTGTGCCTAAGTTATAGGCAATAATAATCTGAACTGTTAGAGTTTTGAACACTTGTCATTAGTCATGTCTGAAGTGCCTCAGACTACACTGTAAGTGTTACAGCTAGCTGCTGCTGCTATTTGTAAATAACCATAGAATTCTATGAATTCACATTATGTGAAATTGACTAGAAATGGGCAATATTGCTTGAACTTTTCGAAGTTTAATTGCTCTACCATATTTTTCAGCCTATAAGGTGCAATTAAAAAGCCTATAATTTTCTCAAAAATCAACAGTGAGCCTTATAATCAGGTGCACCTTATGTATTAATTCTGGTTGTACTTACTGACCTCAAATCGATTTTATGTGGTACATAGCGCCCAAAAATCTGTCAAAATGTTTTAGTTTTGCTTAATGTAAGCCCTATTCGCACGGGATTAGTTTTACCTAAGGACAAACGTTATCTCCCCAACGGCTGCTTTTTATGTGGCGCATTGCACGGGATAACCAAAGTCTGAGATTTAGAGGAAATTTACGGACATCTTCCGGATATGATGTTAACACGCTGCATTGTCATGACCAGGCCGGTCCAAAAAATGTGTTTAATGTTCGGTCCCAGACGGTCTCAGGTTTTGATGTGGTTTTACTAATCAGCACAAAGAAAACTAAAGAATGTACAATATAAAATCATATTAATCTACTTGTTGAGGAGGAGGCCGGTCCGACTTGCCGGTTTAAGAAGTAAAAAAAAAAAAAAAAAAGAAGCCACTTTAAGTTCAGATGGACCGCTGTCATCGGCCGTGCACATGAGCGTGCGCACGTCCGCTGACTCGCTGGTTGAAATGGATTAGCAACCTGTCCAGGATGTCCCCCGCCTCTCGCACAGTGATGGCTGAACATGGAAACCAGTGACTCCCGCTACCCAAAAAGGAAGAAGCGGGTAAATACATGGATGGATAGTTTGCACGTGTGCATCTCCGCACCTCCTGTTATCTGCAATGAAGGAAGTAGCATTTGATAAAAGCTGAAGCGAAAAAGAAAAATGTTTGTTTATGTTTATGTTTATTTGATTTGTTCTTTTTTTTTTATACAATACAAAGCAATCTCATGAATATGTACAAAATAATATTAAAAAAATGAAAGGTAGCAGAAAGAAGAAAAAAATCTTATTATATCTGCCCCTTTTTTCAAACAATCAGTTCAAAC
>JARVGQ010000547.1:12935976-12946081 GCA_031762355.1 Hypsolebias martinsi | reverse complement strand
GAAAATACTGAAAAATACTGCTCAATGGAGGCGTGATGACGTCACCGGGTGCCGTTCGTAAGTCCGAAATGCCGTAACTCGGGGGCGTCGTAACTCGAGGACTGCCTGTATATGTCACCAGCTCTTACAGCTGTTGCACAATTTTTGTAGCAAATAAGCGTAAATAAATCTGACAAAGGAACGTATATAAAATATCAGCATCGGTTATTGAGATTTAAAATACCAGCATTTCGGATATCAGCCAAAAATCCAATACTGTGCATCCCTAATAAAAACTGTATTAACACTAGTAAAGAACAGGTCTTAAGTATTTATGTTACGAATATTTCTATTGCATTAAAGAGACAAACTGAACACAATTATTTAATAAACATGAGGGTTATGAGGGGGTCCCTGAAACTTTTCTCACCTGTAAGAGGACCCTGAACTCAAAAAAGTTTGAGAAACCCTGGAATAAATAATAAAATAAAATCAAATTAGTCTTCTCATCTCCCTCTCCTCAGATCTTTCTTTAATCTCTGCTGCAGTGAGTTGTATTGATTTCTAAATGAATAATTGAGGGAACTCCTGTTTTTAAACCAAAGCCTCCTCTTTGAATCACTTTGCCCCCCTCCTCCTCATCGTTCTTCCCTCGACCTTTGACCTCACCTTATCGTGTCATCAGCTTCCCACCGGTTCCTCTCACACTCGCCTCTCACCTCCTCCGACCTCCCAATTTGCTCCTTTTTTGCTCCTCTCCTCTTGCGCTGCTGATGTGGATCTTCGTTCTGTGACGGGTTGTTCAGGAGGGAATGAGCTGATCGCTTGGCCGGCCAGCCGTCCCTCTCGTATCATCCGTCACCGAGACATGCTGTTGTTTCTAGAGCTCTGCTGGGAGCCGTCTCCTTGTCTCTGTCTCTTTCTGAGTTCTTCAGTCTCCTCACAGCTCCCCCCTACCCCCCGCCACACACACCTCCTGTTTCCCCATCTTCATACCATCTTCACTCTCTCCACTCACAGCTTCTTGGCTGATTTCAGCTGTTCATCTTAACTCAGCAGCTGAGAATTTTTAAATCATCCTCAGGCTCTTTGCCTCGGGTGAATCAATGACTGTATCGGAAAGAGAATGAATAATTCAGCTGTGTTAATAAAAAAAGTCTTGTTTGTCTTCTATAGGTGATAGATTTTTTTTTCCTCTCGCCCACATCTGTATTTGTTCTTTTCAGTTTGACATGGAGTTGTATTTGTGATATTTGTAACAAACTTTAACGTCATCATCGGAATAACAAGCATCAAGTGAGTTTACCATTTCGAACAGCCACCCAACATTTTTTCATATTCCATCCATTCATGCATGTATGTCCAACAAACTATGAGAGAGAGATAACAAATAAATACATACAGTATGTTCTCTGGCAAAGTGGTTTTAAAAACATAGTTTCTGAGATGATTTCAAGCTGTTTCAGTCCCAGCTTTGGAAACGGTCACTTCACTTCCATATATAGGGTGTGACATCACGCCAGGGATCCAGTCATGCAAGACCACCAGATTTCTATTGCCCAAGGCTGGAGGCAGCAACAAAGATAGGCGGTCTAATGGGAAAAAAAAAAAAAAAAACTCTCCCAAAAAACATGCCTGTTGAACAAATAACCCACACACCTTCTTCCTGATGAGGCCCAAAGTTACCGTATTTTCCGCCCTATAAGTAGCACTTTTTTTGTATAATTTACATGCCCTGCGACTCATAGGCTGAAGCGACATATTTATGGATTTTTTCCCCCTCATACTTATAAACCATTTTTTGGCTGAGATATGACGGTTTTCATTCATTCTGACTGGAAAAACAAAATTGAGCAGTACCACTTTCAGCCACTTGATGGCAGCAGAGTAGTAGTAGTAGTATGGCATTCCGTTGCATCGTGTAAATAGGTAAATGTGACTATGATAACAAATTCAAAAAAGTTCAAGACAAAAACACCTCGACTTTATTTATTATACTTTATGCTTTGTTTTTTGTTCTTGAACTTTTTTGAATTTACCATGTCCTGTATGACTGAGAATCTTCACCAGCCTTTAATAACTCAATCGGCCTGCCATAGTCTCCCCACCTTTGTTCTTCTCGCTGCTTGGAACCGTCACACCAGCTGCACCGCTGCTGCGGAATGCAGCTAATTTGAAATGCATTTATTAAGTAAATGTTAGACTGAGACACACCTTTCTATAATTTCGAGCAAACAAATAATTGTTTAGGTGCTTTTCTTGTTAAATTTCGGAGAAACGAGCTACGTTCCTCCTCCTTTTTCTCTCTCTCTGCACATTCCTGTAGCACCGAGGCAGCAAAACTATTTTTGAAATTCTGCTGATTTTACCATTAAAATGCATTTATTAAGCAAACGTTACACTGAGACACTATAATTTCTAGCAAACAAGTTATTGTTTTTAAGTGCTAATCTTGTTAAATTCTTGTTAAAATCCTCCTGTGCACGCTCCCACGGCCGTCATTTGGCAGCCCATCGATTTTTTTTTGCACAACAACGGTACACATTTCTGGGTTGTCAGCGGTGACACATAATATATGCGATGTATATGGCGAACTGACATATTTATGGACTTTTCCACTTTATTAGACAAATATAGACTGATGCGACTTATAGGGCAGAACAACGTGTATGGCAGAAAATATGGTATTTGTTAATTGCCAAAAAAAAAAAAAAACTACAAGAAGAAGAAGGAAATGAAGTGCAAGTTGAAGGAAGTTCGGCGGCAACAGAGACACCGTGAGCGCAGGAATGAGTAATGAGATTTGATATAAACAAACTTCAATCAGGTCATCTGGACGGTTTCTTTATGTTGAAACATTTCATCTCCTCTAAAATATTTCATCAGTCCGAGGAGCCACAACAAACTCAGGTTTAGATGTTTTGAACCACTTTGGCTATGGCTGCCTCAGACAAGTTGGCAGGGAAGAGGACGGACACCAGAAACCATCTTAGCAGATAAACATTTAAATTTTAAATAAATATTTAATTTGCTAACTAAATATTTAGCTCGGACTTAACTATTTAACTAACAAGTTAAACATTTTGCTAGCAAGTTAAATATTTAACTAACAAGTTAAATACCTAACTAGCAAGTTAAATATTTAGGTCCAAGGTAAATATTTAGTTAGCAAATTAAATATTTAGTTTAGGAATTAACTGTTTAGCTTAGAAATTAAATATTTAGTTAGTAAGCTATATATTTAGGTGTATATTTAATATTTAATTTATACCTAAATATTTAGCTTACTAACTAAATATTTAGGTATAAATTAAATATTTAATGTAGCCTACACCGAAATATTTAATTTTCTAACTAAATATTTAACTTCCAAGTTAAGTTGTTAGTTTGTAAACTAAATATTTATCTTGTAAATTAAATAATTTGTTGGGAACCATGACATTTATAAATGTATGAATTACATGGTGAAATTATGACTTGGAAAATATATATATATTTTTTCTTATTGAAAGCTAAATAAACAAAAATCTTTATGTTAATTTTTGACAGCAACTTTACAAATGGCACCCCATAGTACTTGGGTGTTTATTTGACTGGTCTGCTTTTTTAAAGAGTGTTTGTTAACACTTGCATGGCCAGAATTAAAAAGAACCCAACAACTATCATATTCTGTGACAGTGATTACTTCATCACTCATGGACATTTGCTTGTGGGTGCTGGACTTCAAATAAAGGCCTAGTGTTATTTGAAGAAATGCTCATCACTTTTATGCCAGAGATTTAAACAAGGATCATCTTGTGTTGAGAAATGACAAAGTGAATATATTTTTGGCCACATCTTGTCAGTTAACTTATGTGCAATTTCACGTGAAGTTGTGAGATTCCACAACATGTGTTGGTGTGCGTTGGGAACAGCCCTCAGCTACTACCACATGAAGTTTTAGCTTAATATCTGTAATATTAACAGAGCTACATTTAGTTTTGTTTTGGCTAATGTTAGTTAGATGTGGCAGCCATGTTCAGTTGGGTTAACTCCAAAAGGCACTCAGTTATAGATGTACATCGAATGACAATTTTCTGAAAGTTTCATTAAAATCCTTTCAGTAGTTCATAAGATATTTTGCTAACAGATAAACAGGGTTGACACCAACAGTTAATGTTCAAGTTTAAAGCAGATGGTGTTCAATGTGCAGCACTCAACGTGTGTGTGTTGAAATATTTTTACCGTCTACCTCCCCACATTCGAGCTCAGCATCTGTAAATTTGACAGTCCGTGTGCTGGCTAATGTTAATTAGTTGTGTCGGCCATCTTAAATTGAATTGAGTTTAAAACTTAATAGAAAGTAGTCATCAAATGATTACATCCTGAGCTTTTCGTTTAACCCTCCTGCTTGGGTCAAACTGACGAAGTTTCATTTTCAAAACTTGATGGGTCACTTTAACCCAAGGGTGGCTGGAGGGTTCAACTGGTCCAGTAGCTCATGAGATGTTTTGCTAACTGAGAAACTGGGTTAGCACCATATATACCAAATTTTAAGCAAACCTCTTGCACAGTGTAAAGGTCTGAGATGAAATGCTGACCTCCTGGACAAAACAAGTCTCCAAACATTGACAGGCCGTGTGCTTGTAGCTGCCCTCGTCTTACTGAGTGGAATGAAGCGTGGCAGACTAGGATCTGCCTGAGGCAGACCTGCTCTCAGCAGGCCTGCAGGGAGGTCCAATTAGGAGGCCCAAGCACAAGCACACAACCCACTCTTTTACTACCACTGGTAAGTGAGAATTAGAAGACTTGATAATTATTT
The DNA here is from genome assembly GCA_031762355.1 of Hypsolebias martinsi. Lineage (NCBI taxonomy): Eukaryota > Metazoa > Chordata > Actinopteri > Cyprinodontiformes > Rivulidae > Hypsolebias > Hypsolebias martinsi. The sequence continues at coordinate 12,941,301 of JARVGQ010000547.1, read as the reverse complement.
TATGGCTGTGTGGTCCTAACAGTGTGAATGTTGTAGGTCTTTGGGGACTGAGGAATGAGGGGTTAGTTTGAAGAGCTGTTTATATAAAAGTGGAACCAGAGTCGCTATGGGGCATAAACATTGTACTGTACTGTATCTACATTTTTCATTTTTATGGTTTTTCATTTAAGGGATCTCTCGCTACTTGCACATGTTGGCCTTAATATGTTGTTATCTCCTGTTCTGCTAAAAGTTGTTTGTGACACATGAAAACTTCTACAGACCTTAAAAATTTTATATTTTCCACATTTTTCACTTAAGGACGTCACTGTTATTTTACCGGTGCAGTGCATTCTGACATGATGACATACAGAGGTTGCAGTCAAAATGAAAACACAAGGAGCCAAGGCTAAAATGTTATAATGTATTAGTCCTCGTGCAGTTTTGCACAACATGTGGTTCAAAACGATGAAATGTGATCAACTTTGAAGGTTTAGTGTATTAGCACTGAAGCTAATTTTCACGAAATTTTCCCAAACCAGAATTGCCGTCCTCCATCCGTGGCGTAGCACTGGACTGCTGTCACACGTGTGCACTTTGTGTTTAATGTGTGGTTGTGTGTTAAGTGGTGTATACTCAGGGCTTAATTTGTAAACGGATCGATTCCAGAATGCAAATGGTGGGGGCAGGGGGTGGTTGGCGCGGTAAGAGTTGCACTCAGGTCCAAATAATCCGACCCGGCCTCAGCCTACAGCCATCATCTCCAAACCCCACCTGAGCCGATGAATCGATGAATTAACAATTATTTCAGGTCCGAACCTGAACCCCCCCCCGGACATTTTTAATTAAGCTTTGTCTGCTTCTACCACCGACTATTAACGGTCGGCGGACACGTGCAGCTGAAGGAGCAGAAGATCGGAGCTGAGGAGCTCTCAAAGCGCACTCATTGCTTCCCCTGCTTCTGCCTGCATCCTGCTCTGACATCAGATATTTTGTGATCTCACCAGTTTGGGTCGTTGGCTGCATTCGTCCTCATCTGCTCACACAGACTCAGTCTGTGCTGCTGTTGTACAACATATTGTTTTTGTGCTTATAGTGTTTTGCGTATTCTTAGCTTAGCATATTCCTTAGTTCAGTTGATCTTACTACTGTTATTCTTTTACAAGTTATACTTTTGTTGGATGTAACTGGGACCCTGTGCACACAATTTCCTTCCACCATGCACCATATGTGATGTGAATGACAATAAAGAAACCTTGACCTTGATCTTGAGAAGGTACAGTCAGAGGAAAAGTTGCTAAAAACTGAATTTAGAAAAAACCATTACTAGATGATAAAAAGTGCAAAATCATAGCTAAAAGCTAAGTAGCAAACCCGTACTTAAAAACTAAAACTGCACAGAAAACTAGACGTACCTAAATTACAGCTAAATATTCAAATAGCAGAACAGTAGCTAACAGAAAAAAATAGGTAAAAGCTAAAACTTGGCAAAATTTGAGCTAAAATTAAAAATGTCAGAATTGTAGCTAAAAGCTAGCATAAGAAGACAAACAGAGCAAGTAGCCGAAACAAACGACATAGTAAGTATAAACAGGAAACAACAGTTTGTCTATCTTTATATTAATAGACTAACTGCCCCCACCTTTTCTCCCTGCTTGGAACTGAAGCCAGCAGGAAGCATTTTACAAAATCTACCATGTTCTATGTTTGGAACTAGATTCTACACACTAGCAATGTGGGCTTTTTAAGTCCCGTCTACTCCCCAGCACACATTCATAGACTTATATGACCTTTCTTTTAAGCATGGCATAACTAATTACAGATAAATATATTAAATGTTTGCTTGTTCTTTTAAAACCAGCAGACAGGGAAGCTGGTCTTGTTCTGGCTTCAACTTCCAGGTTTTGTTCCAAGATCCACCTTTGTTCACACAATAAATTCAACAGTGGTGTTCTCACAAGTTTTTATGATTTTAGTTCGGGTTATAAAATTAATGTCCATTACTGAGGAAGCTAGAATGATAAATGACATGCATTTCTTCAATTAAAAAAAAGAGGGGGGTCTTTGTCATTTAAACTTCCTGCTGGGTGTATGATGAGAGTCCTCTCGCCTTTTCCCTCCATGCATACATTTATAAATCCTGTCTGTGACCTCACAGTTTTCTCAGCTGGGATTCTTCGCTTGCAGTCATGTTTTGTGTGAAAGTAAAAGCATTTCTCCTGCTGCCTCCCTGATGCTCACACACACCTTGTACAGGCAGCGAAGACCTGGCAGATGGACACTTTGTAGCGCTCATTGTTCCTGGTGTTATCAGTCCGACTGCTGATGTTCTTAGACACGTCCTCATGCAACACCGCCGTCAGAACCTTCACCCCTCACATCTGCTCTCACAACGTCTGGCACCGAGCTCCTCGAGCTTTCTCCTCTATTCTTGCTGTTGGTGAGATGTTATTAAATTATTTAGCAGCCACTCCAGCTCACAAGTGCAAATGCACCGCTTTCTTTTGTTGCCCGGCGGGAAAATACGTGGGTTTGTCAGTTTATCTTGAAGCTATGCCTCTAACTGGAGCTGAGATTTGACTTTTGTGTGCCTGTGTTTGCGCTGTTAGCAAAATATCTCATGAATCAGTGGACTTATGCTAATGAAACAACCAGTAAATAATCACTGCGTGGACAAACAGTTAAGTTTTGCAGTAAACGCCAATAGAGACGCTGACAAGAATGCGTTTTAGGATTCAAGCATGATGGCCGACAACAGGAATGGTTTAAAAGTTTTATTGATAAACAGCTGCTGGTGGAGGTCAGGGTCCTAGGACTGGTCCAATCTGTAGAGACAGAGGGATTAGTGTTCTGAATTTTACTGTGAAAGTTCAGAGGAGTACAGAGGCAGTCACTAACCTTCACAGTCAAGTAAGGGAGGGGCTCCTTCAGTTGGACACACTGACATCACAGACGGTGAGTGAACAGCAGCAGAGAAGGAAGCAGGGGTCGAGCACAGGAGGTCAGAGATCCAAAGCCAAAATGAAATCTGTGAGATGTCGTAGTGGAAGTAAGGAGAGTCAAAACCGTGGTCAGAGATAATCCAATGCAGACAAGGAGCAGGCAAAGCGGGGACTCCAAAAGACAAGTGTGTGGTCAAAAACAAGGCAAGCAAACAAGACTATGACATGAGCGCTGGACATCTACTAGCAGGTTCTATAATCTGGCAAAGAAGGAGTGAGAGCTTGGGGCATAAGTGGAGCAGGGAACAGGTGAATGGCATGGATGCTCATTGAGGTGCATGAGAAGAGTGGGCACGGTAGGATGACAGGATCAAACCAGAAACGTGACAGGAGCAGGAAAAACAAAGCACGATGACAAGAAACACGACAGGAGGGGCAGAAATGTGACAGATGCTGCAGCAAAGCAGCTTTAGCATGAACAAAAAATGGCTATAATTCAGCTAATTTCACAGATAAAGCGCTGAAATTTGTTGTGGTAGTCGCTGAGAGTCACCATCGACATAAACTCTGAGCGATACCACACCACTTCAAATTTCACAATATTGCGCATTACGTAATTCGCAAGGTTTTACTAAAACAGCTTCAACTTCATCATTTCACATAAGATGCTCTTATAAAATAAACTGGTTGAGTGAAGCTAAAGCTTTAATTTGTCTTTTTTTTTTTTTGGTTTGGTGCATCTAAAAGTCTGCAACTCTCCACAGAAGCATGCTGCAGATGAACAATGATGCCATTATTTTGCCCACTGGAAAGACGATTGCTGAGATAAGTGTCGTTACCAGACAGCTTGTGATCAAAGTCACACCATTTTCATTTCATTTGAATCTTGGAGAGGCTGCTGATAGCGTTTACTAATGGTGGCTACCCCAGCCCACCGTTTCAGATCGATTCTCATCTCAGCTCGAGTGGTTCTCTGGCCTCAGTGTACATTTTTAAAAGTCGCAGACGCACTAAACGAGAAAGCAGCAGTGCCACTTAATGCAGCAGCGAGGAAATTCTCATGAAGGGCCAGGCGGTGAGCACGCAGAGAGAAAGTCACTGCAGATCAAAGCATGTTGAGTTCAGCTGATAAAGGGATAAAAAAAGATTCTCTTCAGCTGTCACAATTTTTTAAAGCAGAATGAATTTAATGAAAAAAAAGACGAATTTGTCATGGTGATAGTGTCACTTTTAGAAAGCTTAGGGTATAGAGTATGTGACACGCGGAGAGAACTGAGGACAGTAATGCCTGAAACAAAAGCTTTAAAACATTTGAAGTTTAAATTCTACACACATTTGGTCAAAACGCTCAGATTGTGATGACAAGTTACAGTACATTCATATATTTTACGGGTTTTGTGCTGACTATAAGAGTTTAATGCAACTGGATGGAGAGTGTTTGGATGCATATTATATCATGCATATGTCCAAAAATATTCTTTTTTTTTTTAATATTGAAAAGGACACCTCTCTCTATTTTTAATAGCACATATAATATGATGTAAAACAAAAAAAAGACCACGAGATGACATTTTTAAAAACCAAGGGGGTGAAAAAAACCTGTAAATAAGTCAATAAATCCAAAATACATGTACCGTATTTTTCAGACTATAAGGCAAACAGTGAGCCTTATAATCCAGTGCGCCTCATGTATTAATTCTGGTTGTGCTTACCGACCTCCAATCGATTTTATGTGGTACAACTGAACAATGTTGAGAGTTATCGTGAACGAGATGAATAAAGTTTGAATTATCTGACTGTTTTGCTTCGCTTAATGCGCCTTATAGTCCGAAAAATACAGTACATTTATCACACTGGACAACATTAAAACTGAAATCAGTGGTTTAATCAAGGTCAAGCTTCTATATTGTCATTCGCGTCGTTTGTGGTACATGTGGTAGAACAAAATTGTGTACAGGGTCCCGGTTACATCCAACAAAATATTAGTTGGTTTTGATTGGACTGGTGATTAGTGATCGTCAGAAGGCATTTATCTTATTTAGATTTTCACCACTGTGGTTCTGTTGACCTTTCTACTGTGGAAATGTTAGTTTCATCTTGGCAAAGTAAATCCAAAGCGGTGATCTGAATAAAGCTATGTCTGTCAAGGTTTCTAAAGAAAATCCAAATGTAAGAAAAGTTGTGTGTACTGTGAAATAACAGCCTTTTTCTTCTTTCATCATTTGCCACAACGTAAAGCACAGAGTCTTCCTTCATCTCACTCTTTCTTCAGCATCCTCTGTCCTCACTCCATCCACCTCCATGTCCTCTCTAACTGTATCCATGTTTCTCCTCTTTGTCTTTTTCCTGGCAGCTGCATTTCTAACATCCTTCTACCAATATACCCACTGTCCCTCCTCTGGAC
>JARVGQ010000547.1:12849683-12860075 GCA_031762355.1 Hypsolebias martinsi | reverse complement strand
CTGTACTCCACTGCCAATGACAAAGGGTGCTAATGTTTTTGAGAACGAGCTAGCAAAATATCTTATAAAGTAGGGGTGCACCGATAAATCGGACGGCCGATTTATCGGACGGCCGATTTATCGGCCCCGATTTCCTTAATATTTGGAGATCGGCCGATACTTACATGAGAAACCGATTTTACTAATTTATTTATTTTTTGTAGTTTTAACAACAATTGTCTAAACTTCTCTTATATTTCCAAGCACTATCTCATGGCCAGTTAAAACACGTTCATATCGTTTCTAGGATATTGTTCAAGTGTTTGTTTTTAAATAAAATAAGACTGAAACATTGAAGGTGCATTTTGACCTTATAACACCGGACAGCATCACTTATAAAACAAAATTGTATCGGCCAAAATTGGAATTGGCATGTCAGACTTTTTAGAGATCTGTGTTCGTCCAGAAAACTACAATCGGTGCACCTCATTACCAACCAGTTGATGAATTTGAATGAACCTTTCAGAAAATAATCAGTGGATTGGCATCATCAGCTACTTAATTTATTAAGTCAGTTCAGTTTAACATGGTTACCACAGTCAAGCCACTTTATCAAGCACAAAAATGGCTAAGACCCAGAGAGCTTTACAGCTATCGAACCAAAATTTGGTGTGGTAGTAGCCGAAAGTCATCCGAAACACACAGTTTGAGTGCAGCACATAGCACTGCATTAAAGCAATGGCAATGGTTGTTATATCTTGTGAACTACTTCATATATTTTAATGAATATCTCAAAAAGTAAGCACTAGATCTACAACTGATCAACTTTTAAAATATCCTAATTTAAGATGGCCGCCACAAAATGGCTATACCTCAGTGAATTTGATAGATTTAAAGCTCAAGTTTGGTGTGCCTGTAGCTGAGAGTCATTCACAACACATACTCTAAGCATGAAAAAAATAATGTAAGATGATATGATATATTGCCATATTGCTATTTAACCATTATGATTTTAGTGCATAGATTTTATATGCATTCCTTTAAGGAATTCAAGCTTTTTATTCTTCAAATTAGATTCTTCATGCCATGACATTTAAAGTTTAAAGAGTTCAAATCTAACCACATTGAATATCTCTACTTCTCAATAAATATTAAATTTGATAAATTCATTTATTCTTGACGCTTTCATTAAGAGGTGTTTTAGTGCACTTCTCAATACACAAATGGCTGCACAAAAAACATTATTTGAATTGGTTGATTTAAAAAGAATGCATTATTCTGGAATAATTGTGGTGATTTTGTAGTAGAGTGCACTTGCATTAAAATACATATGCTCTGAAAATGTTAGTTTTACTTTAGCTTTAATGCTCTATAATTAAGTTCATTGCTCTTAAAACCACAAAAGCCCTTCTGCACTTCTGACTGAAGAACTGCTAAATAGTGAGTCTGTTTCCCTTTTCAGTGCTGCTGTCAGCAGTGTGGAGGAAAGCAGTGTGCGGAACGACACTGAAAGGTGAAGTGTAACTAAAAGTTAAGTGTCATAGCAAAGCGGCAGCTCTTTGTCAGCAATCTAACAAGAGAAAGAAAGGTGGCAAAGATGCACAAACTCCTGTGAAACTTTTAAAAATCAAAGTTTTGGACTCTTTGAGGCTGCAGGCTTTGCAGCTCAAACCTACAAATAGCTCAATTTTCAAACTAGTGTCCCACATTTAACAAAGTGTCACAGTAAATGTTTTATTTCTAAACTATAATTGTGACTTCTGCTCATGAATATGTAAATGTTTGGAGACTTTTAGCTTTTTAGGCTTTAAGTAGCCATTTAACAACTTTGCAATATTAAACTAATTGCACTTACACTGAAAACTTTGACAAATATATTTTGGGGCATCCACTTTACTGAAATTGACTAGTTATTCATTCATTTTCCATTACTGATTTATCCTGTTCAGGAATGCAGGCGCATTGAAGCCAATCCCAGCTGTCATCAGGCAAAATATGCAAAACACACACAAAAAAAAGGTCAACCTAGAAAAGCTGTCTTTCTAAAGCAGTCCTTTCATTTGTTGTTTCTAAAGATATCTTTGTAAACATGGTTCCATTTCTTAAATGTTTTCATGCACACAAAATAAATACAATAGCTAAAAAATGCTGCAATAATTATGTCGGGCCTGTATATGACGCTGCAATGGTGCCACAAAAATACACCAAAAACAGGAAACAAGGCGCGACGTGTTAATAAATAAATAAATAAATAAATAAATAAATAAATAAACTCATGGATGTCAAATACAAAGAGAAAAACGGAATACTTTTTTTGGGCACCTTTTATGAAGTGCAACTTCTACTTTGAGTCACTTTAAGCTATTCTTGACTAAGTTGTGTCAGTCCAGCAATGCTCAAAAAATATCAGTACACAAATGTCTTTTAAAACTATTATTGTTTCTCATGTATTTTATGTTTAATTGATGTATATTATAAATTATTTTGCAAATTTTGTTGAGATTAAAGTGATAAGACCGTTTTTGATCTTAGATTATTTGATGTATTTTTTTGCACTGTTGTATTCAAGGAAATAGATGTATCTGCTTATTGATGTAACAGTCTGCAAGTGTTTTATTATAGATGAGCAACTAGCATCTGCAGCACAAATGCAAGCATGTAACCAGTCATAATTGTTCCATCTGTAATGTTTGGGGGTCATAGGTTCGGTAGGTGGTTGGATTATGACATAAGTGTTTTCAAAAAATTGCATTTTCACTGTCCACACAAAAAGAGTGGTGTTTTAAAACTGCTTCCCCCCTAGGTTTTAAAAAACACTGTTTGGGTTCTCCTAATATGGCTTTTCTGTGTGAACTTTTCATTCCTTCAACCTTTATTTAAACAAATAAGTCACATTGAGCCTCGAAGACTCATTTACAAGTGAGACTTGTTTGGGCAGATGATAAAAATTGGTGGAAAAATAACACAAAGTGTAGCTTAAGGCTGAAATGCTATTAAAAAGCATTGCATATTCACAAAGTGGTGTTCCTGTGTCGATGTGGCCTTGATGTCAACCTACCCCATGATTTTGGACGCTAATAGGAAGCTGGAGAAAACCCACTCAGACGAGGCCAGAGGAGAACATTCAAACTTCACAAAGACCACAGCTAAGATTCAAGGACTTCTTCTTGTGATTATGCTAATCTTCAACCCACCATGCTGCGCTTGACTATATGAATCATCTTCGATAGATTGATGTATTTACCTTCAATGGGGCAGTAACGAGTAACTGCGTCAGGCATTAACTGGCCCTCCTTGTGTCTGCAGTACACCTCAGCAATCTGCTGCCGGCACTCTTTGCTCTTTGCCCTGGACAGGGCTGATATGGCTTCCTTGCCACTGATTTCGCATTTGGGAGGCTCGTCGTACGTCCCTTCCAGCGTCGCTGGAGTTGCCTGCTTCCTGTGGGGGTGCTGATGTCGGTGCTGTGGTTGGGCAGCCTGGGCCTGAGAGGCCCGGTGGTGCTGCTGCTGACCTCCCAGGATGCCCTGACCACCAGGTTCGGAAGTGTTGTTGCCAACTGCCAGCGACTGGTGGCCTACAGACAGAAGTTCGTTGGAGCTGCGGCCGGGTCTGCGAGAGTTGTCATGCCAAGCCTGCTGCTGGGCGTGGGCCTGCAGACGCTCCCGCTGCTTGCTGCTGGTGGCTCCTATAGACTGGCGGTGTGGCTGAGAACGTGCACCAAAGTTACTATTGTCTATATTTTCAAAGTCTTTGGGCACAGAGTTCTCAATGTTGCTGTCGACTTTACTTTTCTCCTTCGGTCGGTGGGAGTAATATCCATCCTGGAGAAAGACGAGAGAAATACAAGGAGAGTATGAAATAAACAGTTTGGGGCAGGAAAAAAAAAAAAGACAAGAAGGACACAAACATGAAAAACCAGATCAGAAGTGAATGAACCCAGTGCATTTCAAGTGTTGGATTATTATTTAATGTTGCATGTATGACTGGGCAGAGCTGCACTGAACCATGAGGCATGAAATGAAGCAGTAAGGTATTGAGTGTGTACACAACCGGGTGCAACCTAACCAAAGGCGAAAGAGATCTAAGGGGTATATCGCTCTATTAACAGATTAGCCCCCAGATTCAATTAAATCCTTCTTCAATAAAGCCAAACTGTGTAAACAGCTTCCCAACAGGGTTAGCATGGATGTCTGTGTTTGTGCCCATATGAGTACTGGTAAATTCCTCCTTTGTTAACAGGAGCAAAATAAGAACTTAAAGAAAATGTGGCATATCTGCATGGAAAGACCCAGATGAATGTATATTTGCGTGCCTTTGTTTTTTGATAAACAGGAAAAAATTATGACAAATGATTATTATTATTATTTTACAAAGAGTTGCTAAAATAGCATGGACATAATTTTTGTATTATGATTCAAACTGTTTGATCTATTCAAGCCACTTTCACAGCCCAGTTCTATGAAATGGCTACAAAGACCAGTCCATCTTAACGCTGCCTCTGATCATCCACAAACCGCTAACTGGGCCGGCCACGCCCTGCACACATGGGAGTTTTCAGAAAGACACAATCTTTGCGGAACCAAAAGAAGCATGAAGCAGAACTCAGATTTACTGATGTGGAACCCCACACATATGACTGGTGTCATGACCAATAAACTCAGGTTAGCACTTCTTTTTCTAGGTAAGTAATTATTTTTAACTAAATGCAAATGTTTTGTGTATTATCATCATCATCAATCACCATCCTTGCTCATCAACATTCTTTATTTTACTGTTGTTGAGGTTTTTAAATCACATGGCCAGGTGGTTGCACAGACTGTATACATCACTACACCACATTCTAGGGCAGCAAAGCTAGCTTGTTTTTTTCACCTGTTGATCATTATGGCTCTGTTGCACAAAGGCACATCAGAGGTGGATTGGATTCAATCATTGGTGTAGTCTATGAGATACGAGGGTATACGGAGTATACCCACTAGAAAAGTTTACGTATTTCAGTATACCCACTTAAAAGTGCCCAATGATACATGACATATCATTAGATATGTGTCACTGATACGTTAAATGGCAATTAAACAGTTCCGTAACAATATGTTGGTATGTAGAGCTTGTTTATTACATTTGCTTATCCAGCGAATTATTGTATAACAAATACTTCTTATGTACTACTTAACACTTGAACATGTTTTGCTTTGATACTGTTTAATAAATTCTATAAAATGTTTTTAATACAACGCCAACTGTTGTACAAAGTTTGTTGTTCGTTTATTCAAAAATAAGCATCAGAGAAATTTGGAAATTTTCAACATGCTTAAAACTAAATAAACTGACGATTACATTGCACTAACTGGTGTACTTTGGTTTCTAAGCACAGTATACGGACCAACCGTGGTGAAGTTAGTTTTAGGTTGGACACTCGCGCTCCGTAGCTTCAGCGGTGTCCAACGTCCAGCGCAAAACTAACTTTACTGCGGTATATCCACTACAAAATTGTAGACTACACCACTGGATTCAACTCTACATGGGTTGTCATGGTTTCCACCTTGCTCGAGCGCCTCGAGCCTGTTTCTAGGTAAAAAGCGTCACTGGGTAGTTTGATATGATTGCTATATGTGCACGCCACTGAACACAGAGCAGAGAAAACAAAGGTGAGAGCTGTCTGAGGAGCTCCGAAAGAAGATTTTAGATATCCTTGTTGAAGGTAAAGGCTACAAAATCATCTTCAAGCAGCTCCATGCTTCTCTGACAACAGTTATAAATAAAAAAAAGGGCTATGTGTTGTTAACATTGTACGTTTCTATGCAATGGTGAAATTAGTTTTCTTCATTTAACCCATCACACCTGGGATACACTCAGGTGGAGCAGTGGGCAGGTATGCAAGCACCCGGGGAGCAATTAGGGATTAGGTGTCTTGCTCAGACACTCTGCAACATGCGGGAATTGCTGGGAATCTAACCTGGGAATTGCTGGGAATCTAACCTGGGAATTGCTGGGAATCTAACCTGGGACTCGGTCGCGTCCCGAGTCGGTTTCCGTACCTCTAGTTGGTGATATTACAAAAAACGGATCAGGTTTTTGGGCCTATCTGTCTGGACATGGGATGCAAGAAGAAATGCAACTCCTGGATGATCAAATGGATGGTAGAAAAAAGCCAAGGAAACCATTAAAAATAATTCCCCCTGAGCTCCTAGGTCCAACATTTCCCTTCTGATTGAACCATTTGTTGCATTTTGAACCAAACAAATAAGTTTCCACTATTGTCAACATGTATGTTAGCAAGGCCTAAAGCGTTTGGGAGAAATTTTCAGGTTTGATGAGACAAAACTGGAGCTTTTAGGCCAATCACATCAAGTGTTTCTTTTTTAATGATTGTGGAAAGGTAGCAACAACTGATTATTTCAGTGCGTATGTGAATGTTTGAATGCACAGGTTCTGTGTTAATCTGGGTTAAAAAAAAAAATTGAACGCAAAGAAGAGACAACAGTAAAAGGACAGTAAAATGTAATCACTGTTGGAGTGCTGCTTGAAGAAGCACCCAGGAAGGGTCGGGGTTCTCGAGAGAAATGTGCTGTGATGCGTTACACTAAAAAAAAAAAAAAAGCTGGCCGCCACCACACTGTTCCCTGGTAGACAAGCAACAGAAGAGGTGAAGGAGGGTGGGGGAATCGTGAGAGTGGAACTGCACGGCAAACCGTTGTTGGGAAAAGATAAAGCTTATAGCAGCGGGGATCCAAGATGTATGAGCAGTATGAGGCATGCGAGACAGGAGAGGTGAAAGGCACAAAGGAAGGAAGTGAGATGCTTTTATATGAGCCAGCAGCTCAGTTTGAAAATGTCTTTTCAGCCCTGCAGCCAGGCCTGTTATCGGCCCATCGACCTTTCCTCACTGTAAACACCTTGTGCCGGTGCAATTATAAAGGTTGCAGGATGACACACTTTCACACTCAGAGACAGAAAGGGAATGATATTATAGCATAAAACACGAAACAATAACACTCTTATTGTATTTTCCCTTCAAGCTTCCTCCCTGCAGAGATATGATTCCCACTAAATTTGACAGATTTAGGCTGTCTGCTTCTCCATTCGTCTCCTCGACGCTTCTTCCTCTCTTCTGCCCTTCACACTCCTCCACACATCCCGATGCCTCCCCTCTGCTCTACTCCGTTCACGCTTTCAGCCTCACATCTCCCTCCTTTTCTCTGATCATCTGTTCCCCATTACACGTCTGTCACACCTCCCTTTCTCATTTTTCTCACCCTCTTCCCTCCCTTTTCAATAATCCTCACTTCATCACCGCTCCTTCCCGTCATAACCTCTCACCTTCTCCCCCTACGCCTAATCTCTGTCTGCTCTTCTTTATCCAAACAATTTAAGACGCTCGTGTTTTTTTGTGAATGACAGGACCTGCTAATCCTGTGTGTAACAGCTACTTAGACCAGTGATCACCTAAAGAGAAATCCCTGCTCGCAGAGTTTCAAAGGGAATGCTTTAGGGGACTAAGCCATGCTGTGCAAGTCACTGGATGTTTGCAGAGGTAAAGTGAGCCCGTGTGCCATCACGACTACGTCGGTAAGGCTTTGTTGTGGATTTTGTTCTAAAGGTGCACTGTGAGGTGTGTTTGTTGTTTAAGGGAAGAAACGAGGGTGAAGTAGAAGCGACGTGTGTTCACCCCGGAGACACTCCTGCTTTGATTCCTGCTGCGAGAGATATGAGAAGATGAGGGACACAGCGAAATTGGAAAACTGCCCCAGAAAAGAAACACCACCAGTGTGTCCATTCAACCTTTCACTGGACAGATACAGTATCACACCATCCAGAAAAGAGGTGTTTAAAGAATTATTTGCATCTTGAACAGTATTATTCTGTAAAAGGTGATGCTGCTTTATCCTGTCCATTTTTCTTCTTTCAGTCTAACTACATTTGCATACTGTTTTTTTTTTTTTTCCAGTGTTTCTCCTACCATTACAAGCAGGGTGCCCTGCCCTGTGAACAGAACCAAGCGCCCTGCCTACACCCCCCCTCCGACACACACACACACACACACACACACACACACACACACACACACCCTGTCGACAACTGCTGGCAGTGATGTAGCGCTAAGCTAGCGGCATGCAATACAGATGCTCTACCTAAAAAGCGGTGACAAAGCGATGATATGGAGGTAGCGCTCTCACACTGAGCAGTCTCAAACTGCGCCCCCACTCGAAAACTGTTGGTACAAACACTGCACAACATGGGTGAGTCATCGTACCCCCACCCCCGTTGACAAAAATCATAAAGGATATGAGCGTCCAGTCAAGGCAAGTAAACCAGGGGAAACACTGTAGCCAATCCTATTTTAAACTGTTCAGCTCATACAGGAACGTGGTGCTATGATTTTAAAAAATAAATACTTTTCCTGCAAAAAAATCCATCAACATTTTTTAGTTCCTTTAAAACCATTGTTCTCTGAAATCTGCTTCAGTATACGTCCTTTATTTTTGTCTTATGATACATAACTTTTAGCTTTTAGTCATTGTGCTTTATTAACTTATGGCTAGCATTTTGCTACTTTAGCTCTGTGACAATTTTTTGATACTTGGTTCTGATCATTTTAGCTTTCAGCTAGTTTTTTTGCTACTTCGAGTCAGCCCGTTGCAACTTTTAGCTAGACTTTTTCTGCTTAGATAGAATTTTGGAACTATTGACTTGCTAGGCTTTTGATGGTTTTAGCTTTTTGCTAGTGTTTTGCTATACTGTATTCTCTTTGGGGCAGCTGTGGCTGAACGGTTAGAGTGGTTGTTCTCCAGTGGGAAAGTTGGAGGTTTGATTCCACCACTATGTAGCCACATGCTGAAGTGTCCATGGGCATGACACTGAACCCTCACTGCCTTCAATGTGTGTCCCATCGGAGTACGAATGTGATCTAATGCACTGATTAGTCTCTATAGAATGATTTGTTGGATTATCTTTGTAGAGATGTAGTAGAATGTTGTAAGGATGTGTGTGTGAGGAGGTAAATAAGGGCACCGATTGTGTTGTAAAGCACTTTGAGTATTTTGATTAGATAGAAAGGTGCTGTATAATACAAAGTACAGTCCATGTACCATTACATTTATATTCTGCTTTAAGTTAGTGCTTTGCTTCATTTAACTAGCATTTTGCTACATTGTGATGCATGTTCAATAATCCAGGTAGATACATTTAACAAGGCTGAACCAGGTCCTCTGGATTGGTTCTTCTTTGCTGAAAAGTTTCGTCTTTTATCCAAAAGTCTTCTTCTGTCTTTGACTACAAAGACAAAACTTTTCGACAAAGAAAACCCCATTCAGAAAACCTGACTCAACCTTGCTAGACAGCATTTTGTTACTTTTAACTAGCATTTAATTTTTTTTTAGCTAGTAATTTGCGGCTAGCTTTTAGCTTGGCAATTGCTCATTTTAGCTAGTGTTTGCAGCTTGCTTTTAACTAGGCATTTGCTAGTTTGAGCTTTTATCAAGCATTTAGTTTGTCCAATTTTATTAAGTTTCAGCTTCTTCAGCAAACTGAAGCAGTCGTTCAGCACTCAGCCTTAACACCACATTTAAAACAAGCAAACAAACAAACAAACAAAAATTAAACAAACAAAACTTATTTCTGTAGCTTTTCTTGGTTTTCTCTTGTTAAAAAAGTCACCACTTAGGCAGTTGTAGTTAGACTCCAACTTGTTTAGAACATTTTGCTTCGTTGTTGGATGTGGCAGCTCAGTGGTCTTAAAATCCTGAGGTTGTCGGTCGAGCTTGCGTCAGGAAGGACATCCAGCATAAAACAATTGCCAAGTCTTTCATGAAAATGTGCTCATTGTGGTGACTCCTGAAGGAGGCAGCAGCCGAAAGAAACTTACTTGAATGTTTACCACTAAGCTAGCTTATATATGCTAACCAGTACTGGAGATCACCGATCTTCTTGAGCAGTGATGGACGAATGGACGGATGGATGATCACACATAAAATTCAACATACTGTAAGACTTTATAATTTGAATTTACAATTTCATTACTTTGCTAAGGAGTCAAAAACTATTAACGTTTTTAACTGAATGCAAATTAAATTGTTTTACATAACATTTCTTGAAGAATGCATGTCGCCCTCCGCCTTTCATGTCAAATTTTTAGACCAAGATGGTCTTATAAGAAATGACAAATTACAGCTGTGGTCAAACCTTGACAATACAGGTAGTCCTCGACTTACGGCGGTCTCGACTTACGACGTTTTGCACTTACGTCACGCATCTCATTAAAAATATATATATTATTTTGAAAAATTTTACTTTGAAAAGCCAAGTTCCGGTTGTACTTCCTGTTTGGCGGTAAGAAACAGTAGGATGACAGCAGAAAAACAGCGGAGGACGGCTGGAGAGACGGCAGAATTAAACAGCATAGCTGGAGAG
>JARVGQ010000547.1:12808673-12821175 GCA_031762355.1 Hypsolebias martinsi | reverse complement strand
ATGCTGCATAAAAAAGGCAACGTGAGGTGTGATGACGTCACTGGGGCGGCGGTCGTAAACGCGAAAATCCGGGAACCAAGCCGGTCGTAAACCGAGAACCACCTGTATTATGAATGTTTTTGGACTGTAGGAGGAAAGTAAATGGAGAAAACCCATGCAAACACGAGAACATGCAAACTCCACGTAGAAACCCCCCAGATGTTTTCCACTATATATACAACTACCAAACAATTCCAATAAGTTGCATAGATCATAATGTTATCAGTTTCTTCAAAAGATTGCTATAGAACATCAGCTATATAAGATAAGTCACAACCCATTTATTAGTAGACTTGCTGAAATTTGCCATGCCATCGCTAACTCCATGTACTAATTGGTTAATGTTAGGAAAAGTCAACAGTTTCCATGCAGCGGTGATAAAAACCAAGAGCAGAAACCAGACGGTCTTCTAGCCTCTGCCTCCTAATCTCCCCTCCTCCGGCTCAGCCTAACTGACATTTTCTTAATTTATTCCTCTCAGGAATCCAACATTTTAATTAGGTCACTCCAAATCTCCTCCCACGCAGTGTTATTCTAAAAAAACTTATAGGAAAAAAAAAATTCTCATGTTTGTCACTTTATTCTTTCATCTCTCATTCTCTCTAGCGTACATGTCAGCAGAGCTCAGAGGGTTATCGCACTAATGATGTTCGGTGTTTTTCTGACTAAATCCCGCTGCTGCCAACAGTAAATACACCAGAGGTAAATACATAATTGAATCTTGCAAATAAATTTCTGAAAAGGTTTAAATGAAGACATCTTTTTCACCCAATTCGTGGTGGAAGGAAAAGGAAGACTGGAAAAAAGTGTACCTAAACATTCCTGACAGCTTCACTATGTATACTCACATTTATTATTATTTTTTTTTCCCCATTTCATTCAGTACGTGTGAGTGTAAGATCATACTGTTTCAACCTTTCCATTAAGTTTCCACTGCTGTCAAGTCTTGGAGGTGTTTTGTTCCGCATTAGAGAAAACAGTATGCGTAATCAGTCAGATCATGTCTCTGGTTTATCTTCAACCTCACTAGAAACAGGAGTAAATTACGTTTCCTGCAATTTATCTAGAGAAGCAAAATTAAATCTTTTCAACATCTTCTAATGGCATAGTGGGACATTTACTACAAGTTAAGTGCTTTGCTGAAGGGGTCTAACACCACAAGGTTTGTGCGTTTCTGGTTGCAGATCTCCAAAAGTCAATCACTGGGTGCACATTCCCTGTCACTCCAAGCTGACGATCTGCTGTTAAGCTCTGACGTGTTGTACTTGAAAGCCTTAGGGTAACTGTCACTTTGAGTTTCAGCAATGTGTGCACCATGATTGTAATTTTCTGCAGCAAGAACACAGCGTTGTCATTAATTAAATGATGCAAACACATTAGTTTTTATTTCATGTGTTCAGGTGAAATTTAGAGCATGGCATAAATATATGTGAACCTATTAAGGCTAATTGGACAAATGAACAACCTACAGGTCCAAAGTCAAGGCTGTTGCAGTCTCAACAGGTGATTTGTAATACAATATTAGCTTATTATTTATGTGTTTATATAGTGCCAAGTCACAGTCATCGCAGGGCACAAGTAATAATAATAATAATGATAATAATAATGTGTTATGTGTTTTCATCATTGTATGTTCCCATACAATGGCGAAATTGGCACTTTATTTTATTTTATTTTACTTATTTATTTATTTATTTATTCATTTCATATCAATTAAAAAGACAAATACAAAACAAAGAAAATAAAAAAAACTACCTATAAAATGAAAGGTAACAGATGAAGAATATTCTTATCATTTCTGCCCCCTCTTAACAAAATCAATTCAACAAAATCAATTTAAACAATCAATTCAATCAACAGACCTCCATAAATAAACAACAAAATACATAACTAACTAACTAACTAACCCATTCACCCCGAGGTGGAGCAGTGGGCAGCTATTGAAAGCGCCCGGGGCTCGATTGGGGATAGGGCGTGCTGCTCAGAGACACCATGAGATGTGCAATGACTGGAGATTGAACCTGGGACTGTCAGGTCCCGAGTCGGCTGCCCTGCCTCTACCCCACGTAGGTAATGAGAAAAAAAATTAAAGATGTTTATTGCTAGATATTAGGTTTTCTACAAATATTGTTTACGCCCACAGACCACATGCGCGTTATGTTCGTTAATAACTCTAAAATTGCCCCTAGTTGTGAGTGAGAGGGTGAAAGTTTGTTTATGTGGCCCTGTAATGGATTAGCAACTTGCCCAGGATGTACCCCACCTCTCGCACAGTTGCTGCTGGACATGGGTGCTTACGTATATACTTACTCTTCCACTCAGGCGGTTCCACTTCTCTTCAAACTCAGGCCCTCTACCAGAGACCAGTTCGAGGGTTCTGTGTAGTGTCCTAGCTGTTCAGGACTGTGCTCTTCTGGACAGATCTCTGAGGTTGTTCCTGGGATGTGTTGGAACCACCCTTCCAGTTTGGGGTTTCACACCACCTAGTGCTCCACTGAGATCTGGAACTACAGATGCTTCGACTCCCCACAACTTCTCTATTTCCTCTTTCAGCCTATAATATTTCTCCTGCTTCTCATGTTCCTTCTTCCTTATGCTACAGTCACTTGAGATTGCTACATCTATCACCACTGCCTTCTTCTCTTGCTTGACAACCACCATAATGTCTGGTTGTTAGCTGTCACCTGTTTGCTGGTCTGGATCTTGAAGTCCCACAGTATCTTAGCCCTTCCCTTGGTGGAGTCTCCCACTTTGACTGTGGGTGTGGGGCCTCCAGTCCATACTCAGCACAGATGTTCCGGTATATTATTCCAGCCACTTGATCATCGCACTCTATGTTTGCTTTGCCTGTCCAGATCTTACAGCTCATTATTATGTGTCGGACAGTCTCTGGGGCATCTTTGCGCAGACTGCATCTTGGATCTTGTCTTGTATGGTAGACCCTGGCCTCTATTGCTCTTGTGCTACGGGTCTGCCCTTGCACTGCCATGATAAGTGCCTTCATGAAGTTCCTCAGTCCAGCCCTCTCTAGCCACTGGTAGGATCTGTTTATATCAGCCACTTCTTCAATTTGCCTTTGGTACATGCTGTGCAGGGGCTTATCTTTCCATGATGGCTCCTCTTGTTCTGCCTTTTCCACATTGGGTTTCTGCTGCTGCCTGAGAAATTCACTCATCAAATCATCACTGTGGGACTTTCCTCCTGATGTACTCCGGGATCTGTTTTTTTTTTATGCTGCATAGTGACTCGGACACTCACTAGTCCTCAGCCTTCCTCCTATCTCTTAGTGTATAGTCTCAGGTTGCTGGACTTGGAGAGAAACCCTTCCATACATTGTGCAGAGCTCATGAGTCTTGATGTCAGTGGCCTCTCTCTAGACTTGCTTGCATGGTGGCATTCCAACAGTGTTGTTATCTGCCCTTGTCCATGCATGTCTTGTTCTAGTAGCCCATTTCTCATTTGAATGTTCTTGTTCTTCAGCTTTTGTCGCGGTCCTTGTTAATCTGGGTGAAGTTCGAACCAGCATGGCCTCTATTTTGTCTCTTACTAGTGTAACCAAAGTTGCTCAGAGGTTGGCACCAGGATTCGAACACTAAGCCCCTGATATTTCCGCACCAAAGTCATGTGAATTATAATTATGATACACAGACCCATAGCTGTTGAAACATTTGAAATCTGCAAACAGAAACGACTAAACACCATTTTCCCTCTCTTTCAAACACATAGAATATTGCTAAAAGTAGAAATGATGAAACATAGTGGCGATACTTTACATTTTAATGTATTTTTCATACTTTTTTCCTCCAAAAATCAGTTTAAATTGGAGTAACTTTTATTTATTTATTAATTGTAAGATAAGCTATAAATTGTAAATCACTATATTTTATATTAAATTTTATTTATTTCCATTTCACACAGTGTACCAACTTTTTCTGATGAATCAATAATAGAAAAAACTTCTTCATTTGCAGGATAGTGACTTTTTTCTTCTGTGTTGTTGTCATTGTTTCCATACAATGACAAAATTTGTGCTCTGCATCACACATGAGATACGCCCAGGTGGAAGAGCGGGCATCTATGTAAGTGACTGGGGAGCAGTTAGATTGCTTAAGGACACCATGGCATGTGGGCATGGCGGGGAGTTGAACCTGCAACTTTATGGTCCCAAGTCGGCTGCCCTACCTCTACACCACAGCAGCCCCACATTTGTATATTTATTCATATTTGCTCTCTGAGCAACAAATATTGAATAACAAATTAAAAGACCTAATAGAAAAAAAGATCAACATAAATGGTAATAACCTCTTTCTGTCTGTTCGCTCTAATTCTAGAAAAACTTTCAACTACGTTCATTCATAGCTTTTATATTTGTCTTGTTAACAAAGAAAAACTGTAGCAACCATTTAACCTTTAATATTGAAGGAATAAAATAAAATTGAATATAAAGCTCAACAGAAGAGAAATGTTAGTAGCGACCTCTTTATTTTCAAACTTTATTTTTTGTTTCAAATGTACAATGCAAGGTGGAAAAGAAGTTCTGAGCAAGTCGCCAACTTTCTGGTAGAGTACATCAGGAGACAGTCCATTTAAGTATTTCCTGGCTGGATTTCCTTAACATTTCCCAGAACAGTAGCCGGAGTAAACTCACATCATCCATGTCCACTTGCACATGCTGTTCACACTCCATTCATAAACTGAATCTGACACAAAAACATCTAAACACTTGACATTTTCACATATTAAAGCATATGTAATGGTTTAATCTGACTGTCTGCTCTTTTCTTTTCTAAGACGTGAAGTTAACAGCAGATCTTCAGTTCTCCTGAGAAAAGACAGAGTCTTGTTCTACCACAACCCAACCACCACCAATCAGACTTTCCAATTGCAACTCACAGCACTTTTGACTGGTGCTAATTCACAAGAATGAGTGAAAGCTACTGGGGCCAATAATTACTAATCCATGACCTTTAAAGGGAGCTAAACTGAGTAAACCAGCTATAACTTTCCCACAAAGGCGGGAGGGCTCAGAGTCTTGTAGTCATATGCTTTAAGTTCAGCTAAAACAAATATCTGCTATGGTGGGATCACGGTTCTGCACTGGACTGAAAATAGTTTCAGCCAGATGAGTACAGCTATTATGTGGTTAACCTGGCAAGCAGTGGAGGCTAACTGATTATTGCTACAAGTGAAAAAAATGGAAGCTCAAGGCTCAGCTAGCCAGCTATAGTGGTGTACCATGTGGCAAACCAGAACCAGGCAGGAGCTTTAGTCCTTCTGTTTGAGAGGAAACTGTGACAGGGCCACACATAATATCCTCTGTGTGTATCTGGAATGTAAAGACTGCTTTGTGTGTGAGTCATCATGTGTGTTGGGAATTGTACCGAGCTCTGCTGCAATAAAGGCAGATATATATCTCACCTTTAACAAAATACTTGCCAATATCCTCCATAGCACCTTCTGTAACATGAAAACAAAAATATTTTAGATCAGCTCATGGTTCTTTGTCATTATTATCTGGTACCTCCTAAAGAAAATGTTATCAGAAGTTAACATCTCCATAAAATCAAGTTTAATGTTTGGTTTTGTATTGATGAAATATATTTTATTCGGAAGCAGATAACCAGATTTATGTTTCTCCTCATTTAAAATGAGCAGCAGTTGTCGTAAAGCAAAGTACCGAAAATAAAAATTTAAAGATAAGATTTGTCCACAAGAGTTGTCCTCAGTAGTTTTAGCTTAACTCCACATGACTCAAATCAATTCGATTTAATTCACTTCAGTTTATTTATATAGTGCCAATTCACAATAAGGTTGTCTCAGGGCACTTTACAGAAACATTATGAAAGTCAAATAGTAAAGTTCTCTATCTAAGGAAGCCAGCAGACATGTCAAATCTTCACTTGGTCGCAGTCTCCCATCCTGAGCAAAGCACAAAGGCAACAGTGGAAAGGAAAAACTCCCTTTTAAAAGGAAGAAACCTCAAACTCAAACTATCTAATCAACAAACAAACCAAATAACCAATTAACCAACCAACCAACTAAACGAGCAAGCAAGCAACCAATCAGACAAACAAAAAAAGCAAGCAACCAAACAAAGTAACCCAGCAAGCAAGCAAGCAACCAAACAAATAAAGCAACCAACCAACCAAACAAGCAAGCAAGCAGCCAACCAAACAAACAAAGCAAGCAAACAAACAAACAAACAAACAAAGCAAGCAACCAAACAAACAAACAAACAAACAAAGCAACCAACCAACCAACCAAACAAACAAAGCAGCCAAACAACCAACCAAACAAACAAGAAAGTAAGCAACCAAACAAACAAAGCAACCAACCAGCCAACCAAACAAACAAACAAGCAAGTAACCAAACAAATAAAGCAACCAACCCACCAAACAAACAAACAAATTAACCAAACAAAACAAGCAAACAAGCAAACAAACAAACAAGCAAGTAACCAAACAAATAAAGCAACCAAACAAACAAACAAACAAACAAACAAAGCAACCAAACAAACAAACAAACAAAGCAACCAACCAACCAACCAACCAACCAAACAAGCAAGCAACCAACCAACCAAACAAGCAAGCAAGCAAGCAAGCAACCAACCAAACAAACAAAGCAACCAACCAACCAAACAAGCAAGCAACCAACCAACCAAACAAGCAAGCAAGCAAGCAACCAACCAAACAAACAAACAAAGCAACCAACCAAACAAACAAATAAAGCAACCAACCAACCAACCAACCAAACAAGCAAGCAACCAAACAAAGCAACCAAACAAAGCAACCAACCAAACAAAGCAACCAACCAAACAAACAAACAAACAAAGCAACCAACCAAACAAACAACCAACCAAACAAACAAACAAGCAGGTAACCAAACAAAGCAGCCAACCAAATAACCAAACAAACAAACAAGAAAGCAAGCAACCAAACAAACAAAGCAACCAACCAAACAAACAAACAAGCATGCAAGCAACCAAACAAAACAACCAACCAACCAAACAAACAAACAAACCAACCAACCAAGCAAACAAACAAACAAACAAACAAGCAAGTAACCAAACAAACAAAGCAACCAACCAAACAAGCAAGTAACCAAACAAACAAAGCAACCAACCAACCAACAAAAACTGTTTGTCTCCTAATCTTACCCCACGCAGTGTAAATGTGGTGAAAGAACATTTGCAGGGAAACTGTGGTTAAAATAATAACATGGATAATTAAAATGGGGTTAGAAATGATGGAACCAATCCCAGTAATTGGACCAGTCTGTTCTGATTTAGGTGGTTACATAAAGCACTTTCATTCCACGATAGTCCATGTGGATACAGTATTGACAGGCATGTGTGACTCAATCAAACATTCAAACATGTACTTGCTGGGTTGTGGAAATATTTAATGAATACACTGCCATGTAAAACCGATTCAAACGCAAACAGATCGAGCTAATGCTAACTAGTACATATGGAAACCATATGGGTTTTTCACCAAAGTAAAGACAGCTTCTGCTGTGCTAATCACTCTGACAAAGCAGTTGCAAAGACTGCAGCTTTATTGGTAAATTTAAGCTACCATCCCCCTTTTCACAGTGTGAAACAGCTGTCCAAAATTTGATAGAAAAGGCAGAGGGGAAACAAGAGGAAAAAGGGAAAACTGGACAGAAGGACATGTGGAATGGAGCAATGGCTGATATCCATACACAAAGTGACTGAGATCAGATCCCCTAGAGCCCAGGATTAGGTTTGTGATCCAGATTTCAGGCTGGATTTGGAGCTTTTTGCTAAAGCTAAACCCAACTGGAAGTCAGGTCTGTGTCATGATCTCATATTGTTTGTTTGTGTGTGCATGTTGCAGGAAACAAAGAGATAGAGGGATCTGCTCATGGCCGTCGCTTGGTATTCAAAGTACGTTGCAGCGGTGCCAGCCTTAGAAGGAGCAGTTAGCCAGTCGGGCAGCATCAATTTGTCAGCAGACCCCAGCAAAAAAAAAAAAAGCTCTGAGGCCTCTGGGATCCAAATCAGGGCACTGGCAAGAGCACAGAGTGCCTGGGGTGAGCCAGCAGGCACTAAATAAACACAGCCGTACGCTGAAATGCAAAATACAGAGGATGTACATATCATTCGCAACGAATGCATACTGATAGTGACACGTGTGCGACAAATGTACAATTTCAGCTATGTTTAGAAGAACTACGACACAACAAGATAAACAAGCACACGGCTGCAGAATAATATTAACAGCTGCTGTAGTAAAGGGTCAAAGCCAGTGAATGTTACACAGTCTGTGTTCTCTGAATCATCGGGTCTGCTGCAGGCTGAGACGACATGTGGAGCTGAACACACACACACAGGCTCACACAGAAAACACAGAGAACAAGGGAGAACTATCCCCTTTTCTGACCTTTGATGTTCAATGCTGCATACACACACATGCATGCACAAATTGACAAGTACACACATGCATGCAATAAAAATGGGAAAAGTCAAGGGTGTCATCCACTATACAACTCTTCATCTATTAAACATAAGTAATACAAAATGCTAGATTTCTGCATGAATGTAAACAGTTTATATGCACTGACAACAGTCTGACTGGGCATCTCCATCAATAAACACAACAGTTACATTTCAGCCCCAACTGTGCAGTACTTTCTCAGAATTTTTTTTTTTTTTTTAAATAAATATTTTACTAGCTAATTCATATCATCGTTGCGCTCTAACACATAAAGTAAAAGCAAAAAGATCAGTTTGGGAGGTACAAACAATATGACAGCTTTTAAAAGAACATCTTCAGCATTAGTTAAAATATTACTCTCACAGCCTTCGCTATTACTTAGTGTCCCTTCTTTTGTCAAGCTAACTATACCTAATAGGCACCTGTTATGAGTTGGTCTCAAAAAGCTAAAAGGGTGACACTTTCGGCTTAAAATGCACAAAATGCACTCATGTTCAAGAAGTGCATCAGCTTTTACTGTAAAATCTTAAACAAATAGTACTAAAAGTAGCTCATCAATAACTTGCTATTATTAAAAGGCTATATTGCATTTCATGGAAGAGTTTTAAATTGAGATCAGTACTGTATATGATGGGAAAAAGTGGATTAAAAGCTGTTTATTTTTTTTTGGCAAACGTTAAAATAACATGTGCAACCTCTAGTGATACTGATATTCCATGATGTGTTAGTGCTTCGGGTGTGTGTTGGGGTGATGTTCAGCTACTACCACTCCAAACTTTAGCTTGTTTGATAGACTTAAGGTTGTTTAGCTGTGATCTAAACAGAATTGACTCAAGTTAAAATGGGTGTAGATGTACACCCAGTGACTACTTTCTGAACTTTTTGCTAACATCCATCCACTCGTCTATGAGATGTTTTTGCTAACACAACAAATGAATATTCAATCCATTGATGACCTATTTTTAAGTCACTCTGTTCCCATAGGTAAAAAATAAAGTGCTAAAAAGTGTCCATGAAGACACCATCCAGTGATCCCAATAACAAAAATGTCATAAAATGGATCATTTTTCTCTGCCAACTGCCACAGCACCAGGAAATCCTGTCATGTAATGTTTAGCGTTGTTGTGAAACTTGGAGATTCTTCTTTTTAAATACATGCCTGGAATTCCTGATGAGATCATTCCAGACCAAATAAAAACTAAGTTTTCAAACCTGCACTCTCAAAAACAAAACTAGCTTGTTGCTAAGCCATGGGATAAATCACCAAATTTCCACAAACTACGGTATGTATCGTTTTTGATATTTTTGAGATGGAGAATTTGAAATCAGTATTCAATATTGAAAAATGCCACATTTAATTTTGGGTTACATTTAAATAAATAAATAAATAAATAAAGTGCTATGTGTTGTCATGATTGTATGTTCCCTTACAAATATGGAATTGGCTCTCTGCATTTCACCCATCGCACCTGAGATACATCCAGGTGGAGCAGTCGGCAACTATTGAGGGTGCCCAGGGAGCAATTTGGGATTGGGTGTCTTGCTCAGAGACACCACAGAATGTACAATGACCGGGGCTCCCTGCCCCTACACCATCTCGACCTCATCGATCTAAGAAAAGACTGTGTGCAGATTTTTTTTTTTTTTTACTTTAGGATTTTTTTTTTTGGACATTTCGAAGAATACCTTTAATCTTACATGTACTAAATGGCTCTTTTAAAATAATCTTATTTGTATAACTATAGAAATTTTGATAAGTTTCATTTCCACTGAAATTATATAAAGGTAACATGACTGTTAAAAGGGCAGCACAGTGGCACAACTGGTAGCGCTGCTGCCTCTCAGCGAGCAGGTCACTGATTCAAATCCCAGTCAGGGGGACCTTTCTGGGTGGAGTTTGCATGTTCTCTCCGTGCATGTGTGGGTTTTCTCTGGGTACTCCGGTTTCTTCCCGCAGACCAAAAACATGTATGTTAAGTTGATTGGTAACACTAAATTGTCCTTAAGCGTGAGTGAATGGTTGTTTGTCTCTGTGTGTCCCTGTGATGGACTTGCGACCAGTCCAGGGTGTACTCCACCCCCCACACAGTGATCGCTGGACATGGGCACCAGCGACCCCCGTGACCCAAAATGGAAGAAGTGGGTAAAAGATAATGAATGGATGGATTGTTAAAAGTCTCATTTCACGATGAACAAAAGCATCAAAACTGCAAGTTCAATACACTGTTTCTTCAGACTGTAGAAAGGATTTTTATTACAATTATAAATCACAATGGTTGGCTTGAGGCTGCAGAAAAACCTGTTCACACTTTGCTCCTCTATTACTGTAATATCAATGTGGAGAAAGCAGCAACTTAAGTCCGTGTCTCCATGGTGATGCTGGGTTTTGGCTACACAAGTAGCTATTATGCTTATGTTCAGACTGGTGTTCTGGCTGTTACTGGGCTTTGGGTTCTTCCTGTTGACACAGTGGCACATGTCGCCATCGCATCCTGTTAACGAAACAGTCTCAGCCCGAGGTGCATCTACTCATTTGATGTTGTGCTTCCAGCTGTATTAGCAGGTGGGCGCTTGGTTTGATGAGCACCTTCAGCATCTGCTGCAACTTAAAGGGAAAGAGCTGTCGACTGATGGCTCTGAATCTGAATTTCAAGGAAGACGATTCAGATTCACATCAAGTTTCAGTCTGCCCTCTGGCCGCGCTGCACCTATGAAATTTAGCCTGTCGTTATTTGCATAATCTTGTTGACAAACAAACAGAGACTCCACCTCAGCTCTACTCTAGACAGGGGGACGATAAACTCCACCTTACTGATAAGGACCATGCTGGAGGGGTTATGTGATGTAGTGGGAAGATAAAGCGTCTGTTGTCGCACTCGTCTGAAATTGCCGATGCTAAAAGCTGCATGGTCCGAACAGCCAGATGGCGAAGTGAGTTTCTAACTGAAGAAGCCCCAGCAATGACAAAATGCTTAATCAGGTTTGCCTAATCTCCGCAAAAATGTCATGTTCCAAAATATGATTAAAGCCAGTGCAGTACTTTAAAATGAATCGTTTGACATTTTCTGAAATCTGCTTATTTGCTTTCCTGCTGAGAATCAGATGAGAAGATCAATACCACTCTAATGACCGGTTTAACCAAGCGGTCACGTCCAGTGAGCTTAAAAGCTGGAAGATGGAGGAGAAACAGATATCACGTCCACTGATTACGAAATATTTCTACTAACGAACATGCCTGCTTTTGTTCAATCTGAAATATTCTATTATAGCTCAGCAGCCACTGGCCAAAAAAATGGCTTATGTTAGGGGTTAAATGCGCTCAGAGTACAGTCTACTACAACTTATTTTATTTGAAAGAGAAATGTTTCCTAGTTATTTTAAGTCTGGTTGTACTAACATCCAGTGCATTTATTAAGGAAAAGTTCAACTGAGACACACCTTTACGATAATTTCAAGCAAACAAATAAATGTTTTTAAGTGTTAATCTTGTTGAATTCTTGTTAAAGTCATCCTGTGCGTGCTCCTGTGGCTGACATTTGGTAGCCAATAGATTTCTGGCACACCTGCCCACATTTCCGGGTTGTTAGCGGTGATGCGTAACAAACACAATGCGTCAGAAGGATGCATAATCAATGTGATGTATACGGCAAAGCAATTTATTTATGTTTTTCTCACTTTATTATACATATTTGGACTAATGCTACTTATACAACACGGTACAACATGGACGGCGGCAAGTATGGTAATTAGGGGGTAGGGACAAAACAAGCAGTAAGTCTAGCTAAGATAATTTGGCACATTTCTAAGACCTACCACTGTAAAGTTGTCATTTATCTTTACTTTATCTTGTAGTGGATATACCTCCATGTCCATCCACTTCCAGATGACCTTCTGGTGGACAGAACTGGTAATCCCATGAATTTGAACCCAAGAGACAAAATGTCTCTCATCCAAAGACATTTTATTTTCGTCTTAAACTTAAAATAATCAAAGAACAATCTTTC
>JARVGQ010000547.1:12784646-12795893 GCA_031762355.1 Hypsolebias martinsi | reverse complement strand
TATATATATTAATGTGTATAAGAAAAAATAATGGTTGCTGAAATACTGAGTCATGTGTGTCTTAATTGAAGTAACTCCAGTGGTTAGAGAAAACTTTTTTTTTTTTGCAAGAACAACTGAACTCTTTGTGCCTTTATTTTGAAAGAACAGTTGATTGGGTCAAACTCCAAAATTATACTAACTCTGTTTTAGCTCAGACTGCTTTATTAAAATCATGCAAGCGCTTTAAATAAGAGTATGTTATATGTGTTAGCTGTGTTAGCCAAATTTAAGATTTCATGGAACTGGCACTAATTTGTTGTGTGAAAACACTGTTAAGTTTTTAAAACAATAACCTTTTTGTTTGCCAAAGTTCTGATCCAAACCTATGATTTTTTTTTTTTCATGTACAGCCCTTTAATTCTGTGCTAAATATCAACATGGATGCCTATCTTAAGATAAAACAAGTTCATCCCTAAACCCCCACCATTTATACCCCCATCTCGTTTATATATGTGTATCTCAGGGCTGACTGCTAAGCCTCTTACCTTTGGGATTATTGGCATCACTAGGTATTATGAAGCAGCATTCATCTGGATGATGCGTTGTTAATGTGTTGGGGAATGAAACCATCTGTAACAACGACTGAGGATGATGAGAGTAGGAGGGGAAGATGAGGGGAAGCAGCGTTTGCTAGGCTGTAGCTTCTGTGTTGACAGTGTGATGCAGCTTTAATTGCTGATAATGATAAGCTTCGTGGGAACAGATTTGACAATATGAAAATCAACAGTAGTATTGATATTTGATTTTTGCACGTTTAAAGATCAGACGTAAAAGGGGCGCCATGCTGAGCACCGAGCACACAGAAAGATGTGTTGTTCAGAAATACACATCACTCAAGGAACGGCAAATGGAAAAAAACCCCAGTAGAGAGAAGTATCCACAGAGAACCTGTGGAGGCAAATAAACTGTAGCCTTTACAGGCACTCTACTCTCTCTTCCACCATTATCAAAACACAAAATTAGTTAATATTTTTAAATAAGCCATTCTACTAAATCCTACACAGTAAAAAGCTTGGTCTCTTCTGGGGGATCATGGAGGCCCAACTGTCTAATTAAACTTTTATCTGTTATCTTTACCGTCTTCCATACATGTCATCAAGAATGAAGCCATAAAAGGGAATGATGTGGTACTTAAATAGGGCAGCAATTACATTTGTATTTAATAATTTAACTGTATAGATTCATAAGCTTTGCCTTTGTTTATCCATAACATGTAAAACCAACGAAGAAGCTTTTAGAAAAGTCTCCAAAGTACCTTCATCTTGTCCAAGTAACAGAGCCGCACTTATCACGCTTACTTCAAAGGACTTGAAGATGCTCAAACAAGCTGGAAAGTTATTTACTGAATCCTTTCTTCTCTGTATAGTATGTATCGGCGATTGTGCAAGGTAAAATCAGGCATGAAAAACACCAGACTGCACCACTCACCAAGTGTTTGCAAGCAGAATAACTGCACCCACAGCTTAGAAACTAAAACCCTCGACACGCTGTTTGCTCCTGACTTGATGCTGCAGTTATCCATTTGCCCTATTAACTATAATATGGTAATGGAACTTCCTCCTCTCTCATCACCAAAGCGAGAGTCAATATAATTGACCGCATTATGTGAGTCATTCCACTGTGTTTTGTATTTGCAAAAACACGTGCAGTGTTTCTGACACTGTCACACCTGTCGAATCGCTGAATGGCTGTTACTTCTTTACACAATGTCAGCAAAGAAACTGAGGAAGACACAAAAAAAAAACCCCGACTCCAAACAGATGGCAAGCACACCACACCGATGAAGGATATTCAACACTTGCGCTGTAAGATGTGCTCAGCAGGGACACGTCTGTGTTGTAGACCAAAGGTTTACTTGTGGTTACCAGAGTTTCTAAATATAAAATGGGAGGCAGAGCTTTAGGTTATCGGGTTCCTCTCTTGTCGAACCAACTTCCAGTGTCTGTCTGTGAGGCTGACGCTCTGTTTACTTTTAAAGCCAGGCTTAAGACTTTCCTTTATGATAAATCATACAGCTACTATTATGGGTTTCTTGAAACATCCCTTGGTCATGTTGCTATGGGCTTAGAATGCTGGACTGATGACATTTCCTCACTCTGCTACTGTCTCTATTCTCTCCTCTCTCTGCGCTTGTGTTTTATATTATTGTCATCACCCACGTTGTCTTTTGTTTTGTTTTTTTCCATAGAGACTATAACTTGACCAACCTTGTTCTGGACTTTTATTAACTGCCATTTCATCAAGTAGTGAATACGGTATTATAAAAGGAATGAATTAACTGTAATTGAGGATGGTGTAAGTTGGCAGTCAGTACAGCAATCTCGCAGTCTGGAGCGTTTCAAGTCCAGGTTGCATCAGGAAGGGCATCAGGTGCAAAACACTTGCCAAATAGTTTGTGAAGTTTGCCCACGGTGGTGACGCCCACATTGGGAGCAGCCAAAGAAGAAGCAGACAATAACTGAATTACCATATTTTCTGCTGTACACGAGGCACCGCTCCATAAGTCACATCAGTCCAAATATGTCTAATAACGTGGAAAACTCCATAAATATGTTGCTTCACCATGTACGTTGCATCTATTGTGCATCGCCACTGACGTGTCATGTTTGTTACGCGTCACCGCTGACAACCCGGAAATGTGGGCCAAACCCGGAAATGTCAGTGCCGAAATTAGGCCGGTGTTGTGCAAAACGCAATGGTGGCCACAGAAACGTGCACGGGGGGACTTTAACAAGAATTTAACAAGCTTAACACTTAAAAGCAATTCATTCAACCTTTATTTAGGCAGGTTAACCTCATTGAGCCTCGAGGACTCATTTCTGCTTGAAATTATAGCAAAAGTGTGTCTCAGTCCAACGTTTCCTTAATAAATGCACTTTGACGGTCAAATCAGCTGCGTTTTGAAACTCGATTTGCGGAAGCAGGAATGCGCAGCAGGACAAGCCTCTGTGCATTTTTTCAAAATATAACAAGATAAACACATAAAAACAATTATTTGTTTGCTCGAAATTATAGTAAAGGTATGTTTCAGTCTAACTTTTGCTTAATAAATGACAGTCAAATCAATTGCATTTTCAAAAGCTGATATGCAGAAACATGAACACTCAGAGGGCGACTCACTGTCCATTTATTTGAAATTTAACAAGATAAGCACCTAAAACAATTATTTGTTAGCTCAACTTTATAGTAAAGGTGTGTCTCAGTTGAATTTGTACTTAATAAATGCACTTTGACAGTAAAATCATTTGCATTTCGCTGGGGCGGCGCAGCGAAATGCAGCTGATTTGTTTGCTCCAGGCAGATGACGGAGGCAGTCTATAGGCAAGCCGACTGTGTCACTAATAGCCACTTTTACCTATTACATGATACAACGGCATGCGTTACCACTCAACTGCCATCTAGTGAAAATGGTAGTGGTCAATTTGTTTCCGTCAGAATAGATGAAAACAGTCGTATCTCAGCCAAATTTGGTTTATATAAATCCATAAAGAGGTTGCTTTGGCCTATAAGCAGGGCATGTAAACTATGAAAAAAAAAAGCGACTTATAGGGTGAAAAATATGGTAATTAAGAAAATTTTTAACTAATTGTTTTTTTATGTATGTGAATGTTTCTGTTGTGATCTGGCCATACATAAATTAACTGATTAGAATTAAATGGATTTCAATCTGATTCTGAATTTAACTTGTTTATTTTTACTTTTGTGTAGTAGCCAGCTATGACTTTTCTTGTCAGTTTTGTGCAATAAAAATAAACAGACTAGACTAGACTGCTAAAACCGAATAGAATAGGATAGAATAGAATTCATGCTGTTATGGGTACCAGTCTGTAAACTTTACCCCTCAACGTTTCACAGTTTCAGGATTCCATACTGACACTGACAGCTTTCAAATGAGTTGGATCAGCTTATTGAACAAACATGACAGACTGTTGCATTATGATAATGATAAAAATGTTTTCCAGTTGCTGTAAGAAGCTCGCTGTCATGTATACAAATTACACTTCGACATCAAAGTATTTCGGGTTTTCTTTCAAGTTTAAGGTGCACACTTCCTCCTTCAGATCTGAATACACTCCCTTCTCTCTCTTTGACTAACGACACTTAGTGTCTCCGTGTGCAAACTCAAAACTGCGGTTTGAAGGACTGATGGGCAGGCTGTACTTTACTTTTCCCTCATTACAGATTTTTTACAGAGTAGCTCTTTATTGATGTAAAGATTGAGCCATTCGAAATTTCAAATCACACAGTGTATCTACTGGACCATAATTACATATATTCAAAGGTCTGTTAAAAGCAGAATGGCTCACGCGGCAGGACGATTTATTTTTAAGGAGAGCCAATTTAACTGCCAATTACCACAGCAAAAGTGGCTTTGATGTAATACAAAAAAATCGGCACTGACAGCGGCTGGTGCACGAATGCGCTGGAACAAACGGCACCAGCAGGAATGCAATGGGAAAAAGAACCGCGTTTGACATGTGGCAAAGGTGGTGGTGGTGGTGGGTGGGAGGGTTTTATTACAGTGGGTGAATGAAAGCTCTTTATGACAAATGAAAATGCTGGCTCTAAAATAATGACACCATTAAAAATGTCACACAGGACAGTGGCCCTCTTTTGTATCACTTGTGTGAAATATGCGCCGCAGGTTGAGCCTGCCAGTGTCAATGAGAAGCAACAAATTGTTGAAATGGATGAAATCAGAAGATGTTTAGCCGAATAATAAACTTTCTTTGCAGAACTGAGATTTCTCATCTGCTTCGCTTGAGTTGATTAGAAGGCGTGCACGACCAAATAACCGATAGAGTCGAAACATTAGCTGGCAGAGCTACAAAATTACAGACAATGGAATAAAGCTGCAAAATCAGACAACTAATTGTCGGTGTAACCAAAAAAAAAACAAAAAACAGCTTTTTGTTTTTAGTGTTCCAATGAAGCATTGATTTTTATGCACAACCAGTCAACATTGCAGCATGTTCAGATACAGCTATAGGGAACATTAGATTAAGGTCATTTGACAAATCTTTACAGTAAACACCCCTTTCTCCTATTTGGAGTTGGGTATCAAACCCAAATAATGAACTTTTCCTAATTTTTCAGAAAGGTCAACATCAATATTATCCACTCAGCAGTTAATGAAAAGAACATTAGCGTGGCTATTGTGCCAAAATCCTAGACATCCTTAGAACAAGGTCTAATGCTGGATGTTTTCCGTATTTGATTCTCAAACTTTCTTTGACCTTTTTGTTTGTGACCAGTAGAAAGACAGAATGGATGTGGACACAGCTGGTTAATATTTAACATTCAGTGATATATACAGAAGGTTGCATCCCAGAGATTAAAAGTGTTGGATTAAATTATTCAGCACAACAGATGTCAAGAACATAGTTTCCATCTATGTATTTCTGCAACTAACATTAAAAGTCTAAAAAAGCTAAGTCTGGTCTGGGAGTCAGATTTTTCTACCTGGATTATTGAGCATGCATCAGGGTAACATTAAACGTATTCAGCTTAAAAGAGATTTAACTATCGTTAGAACATTTTATGTTGTGTTTAAAAAGTCATCTCATTCATACAATTGGTACAACACAACCTTTAACTTCAGGCAGATCTAATAATAAAAATGTGCAGATTTCTAGACTGAGAAAGAACTCCAACATCTAAAACATCAAATATATCTGGCTCAGTAAGCCTCATCTTCATAATGATCTAAAAAGTACAAATAAAGCAATAAAACTGCTATATTTTCTTAAAGTACTCATACAACCTTTTTCAAATATGTAAACAAAGACATTAATTAATTAATTAATTGTGCATGTCATAGCTATGGGCAGTTACTTAAGAAAATTTAAAGTTTAGTTGAAATGGGTAAAATCAGACCTGGAGGAATCCATATCAGACTCAACCTGGAGAATGATCATTATGAACATTTACTCATCTTCAGTCTGTCTGAGACATGCTGTAATTCAATTCATGGTAGTGCACAGGTTGCACTGGTCCAAAGACAAGCTGTCTAAAATCAAAGCCAACCTGGACCCCGCATGCAATCGTAGTAAACAAATTCCAGCTACACTCCTGCATACATTCTGGACCTGTTCCAAACCACAGACTTTTTGGCAATCTATTTTTGATACCTTCTCTGGGATATCTGGAAAAACTGTGCATCCATCACCACTCATTTCACAGTTTTGTGTGGTCCCTGTGGATATGTCCTTCAGCAAGTACAAGAAGGATGTGATTGCTTTTGGCTCTCTTTTGGCCAGAATACTTGTTTTGTGCAACTGGACTGACCCACACCCTCCAGAATATGTTCATTGGTTAAGAGAGGTGATGATCATATCCATCTGGAAAACATAAGATATACCCTGAAGGGTTCTGTTAAAAGATTTTGGGACACAGGGCAGACTTTTATGTTGTATGTGGAAAACATGTCAATGCCTGTGTAGTTCATTTTTATTCATGTACCAGTATGTATGTGTTACTGATCCAGTGTGGGAGGGAAGGGGTGGGAGTTTTTTGTTTTGTTTTATGTTATTTGTTTTATATGTTCAAAATGAAAAATTTATTTAAAAAAGGACCCATAATGAAATGTAACTGTTTTTAAAAAATGGGTAAATTTGAAGAATTATTGTAATATTTTCTACTCCGGCACCAGGTAGTGAGATGCACAGTTGCTTCCTAATATGTTTCCTGTGGGTGAGCTTTTATTTCAACACATTTACAACCAATTCCTTTTCCGTAAGTCACTAAATCTATTTTAGTTTATTTTGAAAGGATTACAAAGTAAGGCCATGGGTGAGTTTAACTTTACAGTCAGGAAATGTGCATCTCATCTCCACATTGATTCATGAGACAGGTGAAAATAAAACCCCTGTTTCATTTGAGGATTTTTCAGTTCCAGGATTTAGAATGAGTAAAGTAAACTTTAATTCAAACGTGGGCACGGACATTTTTTTTTAGCAAAAACATGAAACAGAAACAGTCCAACTGACATTAGCTCTCTATAATACATTTTTTTCTCTGCATATAGTTTTTTGCTGACATTTGTTGTTAGGTTAATTAGCCCTGCATAAGTAAAACGAAGAAATAAGTATGTGTTGTGAAAAGCATTATATGCTGGGAGTTTGTCGTGTTTGTTGCGGTGATGGGTAGGATGGCTGTCAATGATTATTTGAAGAAAACTAAATAATTACCAGACAAATTTAAAGAGTTCTGGGCTAAAATGCCGATCCCTAATTGTACCACTATTGTAGCTCTGTGAATGAATTGGAAAAACACCCATACCAGAATAAAACTGTCATAAATGTCTCATAGAATACATTTCTATGTTTAAGTGTGTGTTTAAGAGTCTCTCCCTACATTTTGCACATATATAATTTGATCTGTTTTATCTTTTTATGGCAGTACTGGTGATTATGTGATTGCCAGCATGACTCAGCACTGTGATCATGGACACAGTCTTTTTGGTTGTGGTTGGAAAAAAGATGGGAGTTGCAGGGATTTCAACCAAGCCCCTGAATGCAACACGCTGGCTAGTAAAGCACACAATGAAACATTTAACAGTTTTACTTTATCTGTAAATACAGGTAAAGGCGTGTTTTCCTCATTTTAGTGTCTGATGAAGTTCATTCTGATGGTCTTTAAATTAACTTTAAATTAACATTCAAAACTTTTCAACTTTAAAATACTGTATTGTCACTCAGACAAGAATAGGATTCTCATTTCAGTAGTTAATGGCACAGTTGTCAGAAAAAGTACCCAACGATGATT
The DNA here is from genome assembly GCA_031762355.1 of Hypsolebias martinsi. Classification (NCBI taxonomy): domain Eukaryota; kingdom Metazoa; phylum Chordata; class Actinopteri; order Cyprinodontiformes; family Rivulidae; genus Hypsolebias; species Hypsolebias martinsi. The sequence goes on along the minus strand of JARVGQ010000547.1, from coordinate 12,788,084 downwards.
CTTTGGGTAATTACAGTGGTGCATAATCATCAATTAAGGGAACATAACTGTATTTTTAACAACTGTAAGGTAAAGGCAAGCAGATGAAGACTTCCTATAGATGAGCCTGGGTGGTGTGTAGTGAGGTGGTTGCATTGGGGTCAGGACGTTTATGCTTCAAGTTTCAGCTGGCTGAAATATTTCTGTGAGGAGTTTCCTTGTTCTCCTTTTGCCTGTGGGTTTTTCTTGTGCACAAAATCCTGCATCTAAGGTCATTTTCAGATTCTAAAGGTGTATATGGTTTTTATTCTAATGGGTACATTTTGTCACTAGGGTAGCAGAACCATTATTCCAAAGGGGCGGACAGTACGTTGTAAAAAATATACCAATTTTCAAGGTATAGTACTGACAGTACAAGTACAGTACCTTATCTAATACAGCAAGAGCAGAAAAGGATAGTGAAGGTCCTCCTTTAAAGACCATTATTGGTTTCTTATATTGCCATGGGACAAAGAACTGTGACAGGTCTTTATAATATAATTCATAATTATTTGTGGTTAAGCAACATACTGTGGAAACGTAGAAGGAAGAACAAAACGAACACTGCCAGATGGCTTACGATGCCTTCACTGCCACAGGAAGCCACTTGGAAAACTTGATGCAATGGAAAACGTGTTCATCGGGAGAGATGTTACGTGTATTACCATGACTTAGGGGAAAAGTCTTTAAAACTCAAGTAAGGCAGACGCCCGCTGGGCACCTGGAGATCATGACAGAGTTTGAGAGGCAGACGGAAGGAAAAAAACTGATGACCAGATGTGAAGCTTGGAGCCCCAAGCATTTCAAAGCTTTCAGTCAGTCGGCTGCTGTAGGCAGATTTTTATCACTCATCATGAGGACCGTATTAACTAGCTAATTTTTTACAAAGCACAACTAACTAATGTAGTTAACTGATATGAGAAGAAAGGCTATAAACTAATTTATACATGTTAGGATGATGGATGAATGTTCCGCAGGTAGTTAAAGCTTGTACGAAAAGGCAAACTCAGCACCCGAATCCAGTTATAAAAAAGCGATGGAGGAGATGTTAACAGGGAGTTGTGGTGTCTGTTGGACAAGAGTGGAGAAAAAAAAAACATCTACACTCTCTCTGTTTCAAAAAGAAACAACACTCATGACAGCTGTAGCGCCTGCCTGCTGTGATGACACATGCAAAGGTACGCATAATGTTCCCTTACGACACAAGTTATCACAAAGAAATTCTTTCATTGTCACATTGCAGCTCCTGGCTCGGTCTATTCTGGATCAAATCGCTGCTCGCTCGTCTCTCAGACGCGCCGCCTCATATAGCATCAGTTGGTGCTGATGCGTCACCCTCGGGCTGGGCAAGGCTCAGGCTTGCCAACTCACAAAGGCTCACACATGAGCGAGGAGAAAATGAAAATTTCAGTGATTAAGCGGTGGAAGGGAAGGGATGCGTATGTGGCCAGCAGAGAGGAGTTGAGTTACAGGAGTACGGGGAACTGCAGGCAGCAGCTGAGCTGACTGGCTGGTTGACTGACTGCTGGACAGGCTGAGCGAAGCGCCCCGAGGCGATAGATGAAAGCCCTTCCACTAAAGGTCATGTACACATCCCACATGAGCTTTAATAGTGAAATGCAATTGAACAAATTGGTGCTGATGCAGAATGAAAAGATTGTGACTCAACTCATCTGCAGCTGCTGCGAGTAATTCAAGTGCAATAAAGTAATTCCATACAATACGTGATAATAACGCTCTAATGTGCCTTAATGTTCCTAAACTTCCCTAAGAATTACCGGTAGAGTAGAGTGCACAATAAAAACTGCTGGGTTAAAAACAACCCCATTTTTTCAATCCAGCACCTTGGACCAAGCCAGCATGGGTAATTGTAACTCAGCAGGGTTGGGTTATCAGTTTGACCTCAAATAATTGAGTAATGTAGTTGTCTAAAAAAGTTGAGTTAAAAAGAAAACCCAATACAGGTGGTCCCCGAGTTACGAACGGGTTCCGGACCTAAGGACCGTTTGTACCTCGATTTTGCCGTAACTCGGAGCGCCGGCCACATGGCGCCGTAAGTCCGGTTTTTTGGCCGTAACTCGAAACTGAAACCACATGGCAGCCGTAACGTCTTTTTTAAACACGTTTTTTCAATGTAAAACAACAACAGCGTACTTAGAACGCCGTTTTAATGTGTTTTCAAGCAGTTAGCTAACAAAATACCCTCAAAAGAAAAAAAAAGAAAAAAACATAAAATGCTGCATAAAAAAGCCAACGTGAGGTGTGATGACGTCACTGGGGTGGCGCTGTAAGTCCGAGTTGCCGTAAGTCGATGGCGCCGTAACTCGGGGACAACCTGTACTGGGATTTTCACACTTTTTAAACTCAATTTTCCTTTGGGAACATCCAACAAAACAAAATAACGAGTTAATTGAGTTTTGATTAATGAGAGCAACACCTGCAGATGATGCATGCTCAATAATCCAGGTAGATTAATCTAACAAGGTAGAGTCAGGTCCTCTGGACGGATTCGTCTTTGTTGGACCGTTTCAACAAAAAACAATCCATCCAGAGGACTTGACTCAACCTTAGACGTTCCCCGATGAGTTTCCTTTTACCTTGTAAGGTTTGCCATTGATTAGATCGGCCAAAGAAGAGCGAGGAATCTTGCCAGAACGCGTTTTAGGTAATCCACGCACAAACAGCACATTCCTAAAGGCAGCCACTGGTCCAACGGTGTCTCTCACAAGCTTGACCATCTCCTTCGTGATTTCCTCTTCAGTTTTCCTCACACCTGAGACGTAATGTGATGCACAAGCACAAGGAGGTTGGTATTTATGCAAACGTATCCTTCAGCCGAGGATAAAGTTTGTTACATTTACTCCTCACCATTCTTAAGTACGCAGAGCGCCAAAGGAACGTGACCCTTCAGTTTGTCCTCCAGACCCACAACAGCGCAGTCTCCCACCGCAGGGTGCAGCAGCACCGACTGGAAAACACAACACATCCTTTACAATGCATCGAAGGAAGAAGCTTTGGATCACACCATCCACGATTGCTTCTCCTACTTCCTCTAAAGCTCCAGCAGACAGCCTGTGCCCGGCCACGTTGATGACATCATCAGACCGAGACATGATGTAAAGGAATCCCTCATCCAGAAACCCTGCGTCCATGGTGTCATAATACCCCTAATAACGTGGAAGAATCGCAGAAACACACACACAAAAAAGATCAGATCACTGCTTTGAAGAAATTCAGCTAAATTATAACTGAAATTAAATTTTTGTTTTTATTAAAAATGCAGTTTTTTTTTTTTTTTTTTACAATAGGTAAAGCTGTGCTGCAGTGTTAATATTTAAACACTAGAGGGCGACATTTTACAACAAACAGCTTGTGACAGCTTGCTGAAGACATTTTATTATACAATGTTTTATTATACAT
>JARVGQ010000547.1:12732397-12744591 GCA_031762355.1 Hypsolebias martinsi | reverse complement strand
GAGATTTTTGTTAATGAAAAGTGCATTACAAATTAAATTCATTATTATTATTATTATTATTATTATTATTATTATTAAATTATGGAACTAACAAGTTGAATCTTTTCTGTTAGTAAAATAACTCATAAATCATTGCACAGGTTTCAGTGAATCTGAGAATGTATCACTGGTTGTACATATACAAATGGGTAACTTTGGAGCTTGACCAATTCAAGATGGTCACCACCACTAATCAACCTTGACCTACACAAAAATATGTTATTTTGCTTTGACCACAATGGTTTAACTCCTTGATTTTTTTTTTTTAATAAGACGAGCTTGGTCTTAAACGCTACATCCTTTCAAGGAGGTTATTAATCATTGCATCGTTCACCGTTTTTTTTTTTTTTTTTTTTGTATGAGGCAGCCATGATAGTTTTTGAGACATGAGGTGATGGCGAATCTCCAACATTTCAAACTGCACCCACTTGACTTTGTGGGGGTGGGACGTTGAGAGCGGTCCATTTGATTTTTCACATTTGGAACTCAAACTGACTTTCAAACACAAATGGAGCACATGGTGACTGTAAGGTAAAGTGGCTCAAGTTCACAGACAGCTGACACAAATCAATATTAGATCAAGTGATGCTTCCGGGTAGGGTTAACATTGTAAGCGGGGAGGACTAGTTCACTCAGCTCATTGTAGTTTAACTCGACTCGGCCTCTACATCAAAGCCTTTTTCCATTTTTGACTTTTCAAACATTCAGACCGTTTCTAACCAAATGACTCCACACAGCTCTCATTTACATTCAGATTTTTAAAATATTCAGTCAGCTCCAGGCTGACTCTTTTCATGTGTTCAAGGTTGAACCTAACCATTGCCTGGGCTGTAGAAACAACCGTTTCTTCCACTGTGTCAACTATCTCTACCACCTTTTTCCATCTTGGGAGTTGGGGGATGTTGTTGGCTCCATTTATAATTCCTGACACACACATATACGAGTGTGTGTGTGTGTGTGTGTGTGTGTGTGTGTGAAGGTGAGAGACTGAGGTGAATAATGAGGGAGAGAAGTTGTAACAACATAAATCCTCGCAGCTTTCCGTTGCGTAGGTAACGCAGATTCTAAACTCCTACTGGTTTGACTGATTAGCAGTGACCTTTGCTTTAAAAGCTGTGACAGCACAAACACCTGCTGAATGCATCGAAATCACAACTACACAGATCATCATTAATCAAACGGTAAAGGGTGTGAATTTGGTATCGCAGTCTGTTTATTTCGTTGTTTTTCTCTAAATGAGCTGCTGAACCCTTTTTTCCCTCAAGTGAATGATCAATACTGTAATTTCTCGTTCTTCTAGCATTAATTGCCGCCCACCATTCGAATACGAAGGTGGATGATTGTGTTTTTGCCCATATATGTAAATGCATGAGTGCATGTTTGTTACCATGTATATTACAAGAAATACAGAGTAAACTTTAATGAAACTTTCAGGATCTAAGGAGTGGATGGTACATTTCTGTCCCCACAGTTTCTGCTCCTTCATGCTATAGTCCTTGTTTTTCCCTGCTTTAATTCATGCCTTTATGTTTTTGTTTGTCCTGCTTCATGCTGTGCTACAGCCTCTCTTCACCACGCCCACTCAGTTCCTCCACAGCAATCAGCCCTGATTCCATGCACCTGCTCAGTTCACTACTTAAGCTCCATGCTCACAGTTTTTCAGTGCCAGCTTATCAAAGACCGTATGTTTGTAGATGTCCAGCATCCATGCCAAAGCTTTGCCTGTCTCTCCTGGTTTGACCCCAAACATGTCTTCTGGTTTCCTTTTCTTCCCTAATCCTTGACTGTTCTGGACTATGCCTTCTGACCACGGTAACAACGCTGCTTATGATTATCACTACTTGGCTCTTTGGGTCCTAAAGCTGGACTCTGCTTGTTCGCTCTCTGCTGCTGCCTGCTCACAGTCCATGGTGTCATCCTGCTGAACCTTCTCCTGATCATGTCCTGAACCAGATCCCCACCAGTGGCGATTTATCAATAAATCATTTTAACCATTTCTGGTGTTCAGTGTCGTGCACGAATCCTAAAAGCCAATCTTGTCAGATGTACCTCTGCAAATGATTAACTTTTGGAGCTGACCCAAATTGCGACAGCTACCGGAGCCGTCTGAAATTTGAAAACGTAAAAATGGCTAAACCTCAGTCAATTTTCCAGACATGTATCAACCTTTATTTAACCAGGCAAATCCCACTCAGATCACAGATCTCTTTGGCAAGAGAAGCCTGGGCTTGAAGAAAGCCTAGCCTGCATGTTTTAGGACTGTGGGAGGGAACTGGAGTACGTACCCAGAGAAAACCAACGCAAACACGAGGAGAACACGAAAACTCCACCATAAAAAACCTTAAGGACAAACCAGATATTGAACACAGGACCTTCTTGCTGTGAGGCAACAGTGCTAACCCCCAAACCTTTGTGCTGCCCCCCCAAAACTGGAGTCAATTACAAGACTCCAAGTGCTACTTATTGTTTGAGATATTTGCTTAAAACTTTAACTCATTGTGTGAACTGTTCATCAGCAAACTACCTTTTGAATCACAGAATGTGTGATACTTTCAGAAATAAATCATAGGATATAACTCGTGTTTGGGCTGCTGTTTAATATACCGTATTTTATATAGTGTTTATTGTATATCTTAGATCTTTTAGTATATTGTTTAGCATGTATCTTGTGTATATCTTAGATCTTTTATATACCGTTTCTTTCTATACTTTATATTTTTGCTATTTTGGGGTATAACTGGGAACTTGAGACACAGTTTTGTTCCACCTCATGTACCATGTGATGCAAACAACAAAGAACCTTGATAAACGTACAACTGATTACCTTTTGGAATAAAAGAAAATATGAAGACAGTTGCCACAGCTAACTGACACAAACCAATCCAAAAATGATGAACTCACGTACAAACTCCAAGCCGAAAGGCGTTGGTGGGTTAGGGGTCCAGTGACCTTCTTGCTGGGAGGTGGCAGCTCTACCAAGTACACCCCCTCATAATATCTATTTCCATCCATTATCTTTACCCGCTTCTTTCTTTATGGGTCATGGGGGTATCTATTTGTAAAATTAAATGCAAAAACTGCATATGGACTTTTCAAGAAAAAAACTGGCACTGCTATGTAAGTATAACCTTGAACACTACATGCTTTTGAAGATGAATATCACATCAGCTTTCAAAGTGGAGCACGCGCAAGCCGAATGCGAGGTCAAACTTTTTCTGATATTCTTGACAGCAAAGTGGTGACACTTCAGTGGAAGCTCTGCTGTATTGTGCATTAAATCACTGATAGTTTCCTCCCATCGTGTCTTCAGTCAATAAGATGCCAGCCTCAGTGTTTGCTGTTCTCACATGAACTCAGGAATTCATTTTGTTTTGTTCCTCCACCCCCTCACCGCTCTCCACCGCTGCTGCGCTCCCACTGCTGGTGCTGCTGGTTAACTTTTCTGCTCACTAATGGAAGGGAGTGAACCACTTATCGATCGGTTTGTCCAGATACAGGTCTGCACCCGCTCACGGTGGAGCAGCCATGTCACATTTATTTGCATTGTGCGGCAGACTGCAGCCATGATTCTTCAAATGGCGTGGAAAATGGGGCATGTGTCAAAGCAGTGATAAACATTTTACATTTTCAGCAGGCTTGTTTTCTTTGTGCACTTGATGAGGTCAGTAATAAATCTACATCTATGACATGCCCCTCACAATGACGTTAGGCATAAGTCTTCAGCGGGAGCACCACATTCAAAAAGCTAAGTGTCCTCAGCATACATTGTGATAAATTAGCCCCATTGCAGTTGATGCTTGTAGCTTGGTGATGTAAATTTAAAATATACAACTCAAAAATGATTTTTTTTTTTTTTGTTCTTAACTCTGTTGCTGATGCTTTCTTTACCTGTGGTTTACCACAGAAGAAGAAGCTGAGCTCATCTGATGTCCAGGTGGTGGTTCAGCTGCAGGACGGGGCAACGATCCATTATGTGATAATTGGCGTAGCCTTTAAGCCACAGGTGCAGGTGGATGTGTTCACAGGATGGCACATGGTTTCATGTGTGTGTGTCTGCATGTGTGTGTGAAAGAGCTGTCCAAGGCTTTCATCTCAGCAGTGCTTAAAGGCCAATATCGCAAACAGCAAGAACTGACCAATCTGTTTAACCATCAACTCCAGACTTTAGTTTAGCCCTCTCTCTAGTCTTTGCATCTCAAATTCTATACCATTATGTTATGCAACAATCTTGTTCTTTGTCCTGATGCTTCATGAAGAGCTCCATTTTCACAGATTGTCAAAATTGTTTTACTCTTGTGCAACTTTTAGAGTCAAAAGAGCAAACTATGCCACCTTCACTCTAAACAAAATGAACAAAATGCATCCAGAGATGCAAAACCTATATTGAAAATTTGAAAAAGAACTTTAGAAGTTGGAATAATACATTTTAACATTACATTTTGTAAAAAAAATACAACATCTTACCTAGTTAGGTGAGGCAGATGGCTGCCCATCTTGAGGTTTCTTCCTTGTAAAGGAGAGATTTTCCTTTCCCGTCACCAGTGTGGCTGCTCAAAATGAGCGACTGCACTTCCTTAGGTAGATAAATTTTTAGTGAACAGCATTTTATAATGTACATGTACAGTACATGCATGTTTTATACAGTGTTCTAAGACATTGGATGAAAATTGGCACTGTTTAATTAAACTGAATTGAATAAGAAAACAATACACTGTGTGAATGTCAATTTAGCATTAACACCATTGTTTCTTATTTTTTAATTTTGTTTTTCCTTTTCTTTTTGGGGTGTGGGGAGAGAGCGGGAATTAACTTCTGCATACTTTCTGTTATTGATTGCTTCATTTCTTTTTAAAAAATTCTGATCGTTTAGAAAAGTGCTATTTTGAGTTTAAGAAAAACTGATCAGCTTTTTTTCAATTCCTTAAAAATATTATCTTTAACTCTCCTTTAGCATACTTGCTCTATTTCTATATTCTCAAGCTTCTTTTACTTTTTAGCTACTTTTCAGCAACATTTATCTTTCAGCCAACCATTTACCTTAGTATAGTCTTGATACTTTAAGCAAGCCTTTTGCTACATTTACCTTTTAGCTTGACTTTTTGTACATTTAACATTTAGTTACATTTTTGTTACTATAGGACCCTTTTGCTGCTTTTAGCATGCCGTTTTTTTACTTTTAGCTTCTAGCTACTGTTTTTATACCTTTAAATTTGATGTGTTTTCCACACTTAGCTAGCATTTGCTAGCTAAGTGTTCAGTTTGATTTTTTTTGCTTTAACAAATCAGTTTTAACTTCTTCAGCAAAGTCATTCTGCACGATTCATGCAGCATTTTTGCTAAAAACACAGTTTTTCTAGATACATTCCGAAATTAAATTAATTAACATGAGCTGTTCATTTATCAGCATTTTTATAATTTAGCGCAAAGGAAAAAGCTGAAACTCAGTCAGATGCTGTCTCACAATTTTTGTGGAAATTTAATAAGCAACACCCAAATGGAAATGTTAAAGCATATTATTGCTACCTGGTAAAACTTTTGAGTCAACATAACATACATTTTTTGTATATTAACTTTTATTAGGGTAATAACCTGAAAAATAACCTAATAATTTCAGAATAACATTATATTTTTGCAGAATGCCTAATGGCACAACCTGTAACAGCATTATATTTGCAAAACTCCCCTTTGTCCTTTTTAAATCTCAGTATTGCGCTGTAATTGTGTTAAATTTATTTTTTACCAGCCAATTTCAGAGAAAGTCCACACTGTATGGCAGGAAGTTAAAATAATCAAGTGGCAAACTGGCTAACAAACCATTACAACAAATCTATTGATGGGTTTGTTTCTTGTCTTAAATCTGTATAGAATTCTGTTACAGAGGTTTTATTCACATTTTACTAAAATCTCGACTAGAAAACTTCTACAATTAGATTTTTTTCTCCAATTGTGGTTTTAAATGTAACTATTAACTGTTATTTTTTTTTGTCAAAGCTTCAACAAGCCACTGCAGAGGAACCATAGAGCCTCGTGCAAACCCAGAGCCGCAGCTTGCTCACCCCTGCTCTAAGAAATTCAACTATCATTTTTGAAAAACCTGTTTCTGATGCTTCATAATATATACTTTTTCTTCATGTGAGTCATTTGTCTCCCCTGAGCTTTATTTATCTAATTCTACACCACAGGCACAGTCATAATTGTCTTGACAGTGGAGAGGCGAGAGAGGCGGGCGGTTCAGTGTGGGTGGAGGAATCCTCCTGCTGTCAAGGTCCTTCCGTCCTTAGCCCATATCCCCAGGACATGGTTGGTCCTGTTGTCGGAGCAGATTAACATTTTAAAACATAGCAAAGCATGCTCGAACAGTAATTAATTCATGTTTTTTTCTCAGTTAGATTGCAAATGAAAGAACAACGACTATTTAAATGTATACAGTAGTAACAGACAGGAGAATTATATTTGATGAATGTTGGACCAAATCAATGTTTGAAGATAATGGGTGCTTACCTTGTGCTTACCAGGAACATGCATACATATGGGGAGTGGTGGTGAAGAGGTTAGAGAAGATGGGCCTTTGATCAGAAAGTCGCAGGTTCAAATTCCGGTACGGTCAACATAAAAATGTGGGTGGAAAAGGTGAAACACCCACACATGCCTCCACCCTCATTTGCCTGACTCTGGGCCCTTGAGCAAGGCCCTAAACCCCAACCATTTGCTCCCAAAAAACAGGTCTCTCTTGAAAATGAGTTCTTGTGACGCAGTACGACTACTTGTATAAATAAAGGGCAAATGGAGAAAATAAAATACTGGGTGCTTACCTTGATCTTACCAGGGACATACATACTGGGTACTTATTTTGTGCTTATCAGAAACATACTGGGTACTCACCTTGTGCACTGCTTACATATGGGCACTTACCTTGCCCATACCTGGATGGATATGGTACTTAGTAGGTTACTTATCTAGTCTGTACTTAATACATAACAGGTTACTTACATGGTACTGGCTTATCTGCCTGGTCTGCACCTGATACTTACTGAGAAAGTTCCTGGTACTTAACTAGTGTGTACATGGTACTTATAAGGTTACTTATCTAGCATGTAGTTGTGTCTTGTAGATATTATGTACTTTCATGGTACCTACCAGTTATGCACTGGGCACTTATCTGGTCTGTCCCTTGTACGTACTAACCACCACATGGTATTTTTGTTTTGTGCTTTGTGGGAACACAACTGGTGCTTACTTGGTAAGTATGTGGTGCTTACATGGTACTTACAGGGCACATGCCATATACAGTAAGTATCTGATACCTACTGGGTATTTTCCAGGTAGCTTAGGGAAATGAGCTGTATTATGACTTGTTACCCTATAATCACAAGCTACCTGTACTTGCATAGCATGTACCTTGTAAGCACCCGGTAACAAGCTCCTAACTATCAAGTACCTGTAACAGAAAAACTGCAGCTGGATCAGATTAAATGCATTTTGCTGTCAGATACAATGATAAACAGTATTGTGTAGACAACAATACAGGACAGAGAACATGCTGACAAATACATGTTCTACAAAGTATTTGAAGAATCTTGATGCACAGCAATACAGATTATAAAATTGGAAGGTTAATGATGAAAACATAATTGCAAGAATGCATGTGCTGTTTTTATTTCTTAAAACTTTTCTCAATATTTCTGTAAGTTTATCAAATTCATGTCTCCCTCAGCCTTGTACTGAAATGCTGATGTTGTGCAGCTGCATGGAGTGAAACTCAATCTGCCATCAATCTCACACAATTATGCCTTTTAATTCACATCCCATGTGAAACTACACAACATTTCTCTGTTCATTATCCTTCTGTTTGCACAGAGCACCGTGAAAGACTGTTCATTGTGGGGGCAGCAAAGATGTTGAGGATTTACCTGCACAAATCTTCCCAAATAGAATTGTTCACATAATTTAGTCTAAAAAGTATCCTGAAATGCTTTAGGTCTGTGGGAGAATCCAGAGAAAACTCCACACAGGCAGAATCAGACCATGCGACCTCAGCACGGTCCCCACCTGAGACTAGAACCACCAGGACATTTTCTCTGTGGCTTTAACAGCATGAGCTGTCACACCAGCACTAATATACGAAGTTTTAAATAGAGCCACTGGGTGAAGAGTAATCATTGCCTTTGTCCTTGTGTTTGTGAGATTAGAGACCTGATGAAATGGAAAATTACAGATTTAAGTGTGTGCTACATTTTAAGAGTCAGTGAGGATTCCAGTTCCTTCTGCCCCTTCACTAATCGCTTCTTTACAGCTCATGAGCGACAGGTGTGGCTCATCACCCGCAGCTGTGGTTGCTGCCCTGATGACCATAAAGATGGAAGACCACATACTGATGCTTGAGCGTTGGTTCGCCTACGGTGAATTCAACCTACCGCCTCTTACAAATATTTTTGAGTGAAAGACCTTTTTTCTGACAATTAACAATCTTTGTGTTTTTTAGCCTCTGATGTAAAAACTTACCTTTTGTGCCTCAAGTAGCTTCAAACGAGTCTGGGGAGGCCTGTCGCAATAAACAATGAATCAATTAATCGCATGATAAATGAAAATCATCTACCTCATTTCCATTTATCACTTTATCGTTTCTTCGTGTCTCTCTCTTTCTGCTGAAGACACTGGATGACAAAAGGCTAAACTCTGGTGTTCTTCACTGGCCCCTCCCTTTCTCTTTTTCTTTAAAATCCATTTAACCATCCAAAATCATGTTTTTTTTAAATCGCTAAAAGCAGCTAAGCTGAGAAGCTAAGCTACGAGCTAAGCTAACAGGCCGACCGCGGGGAAAAAAAACCTCAGTCTTGTCAAAGCTCCAGAATTCACAGTTGAAACCCGTGCATTCATGTAAAAAGTAGTTTTTCTCTGCAAAAAGAAGCTGAGAACTAGTTTACTGTTTTATTTTTGTATTTTTTATTAAAAGCTTTGCGTTGAAAGTGCTATGCTAAAGAGCTCAAACCAAACCGAGCGTCTGCCATTATAAGGAGCGAAGAGAGACAGCCCATGTCACGTCGAGGGGCCTCGCTGCCATTTTTCTTTTAAAGAGACACGCTGCTCATCCCTCACTATCCATCCTTTGGTTTAAACAGTCTTATACTGCCATCTGGTGGTCATAAAAGGTACTACATACAAAACTAATTAACAAATATTTTTTCTTAAATTTGACAATAATGACTACAGGTAGTCCTCGACTTACGACGGAGATCCGTTCTCACGCGGCGTCGTAAACCGAATTTGATGTAAGTCGGAACGTACGTAAATACATATGATGTCCCTGTTTTACCAAGCGTGTAAACCGACTTTCGACGTAAGTCCATGGTGATGGCCTTCCTTTTCCTCGATGCACTGCCATCAGAAGAGTCCTCCTTGCGTTTTGGGAGCCATAATGAAGGGCTAATGAAGAGCTAATGGCCTACCGGGATGCTAGCGATGCCGTCCTCCTCCGTACAGTACATATTCCTCCGCCGCTGCACGTGTAACTGTATTCTTCCGCCGCTGCGTTATGACGTTTAACATCGTAAAACTGTTGTAAAACCGACGTAAAAACCGACATAAAACCGACGTAAAACCGAACTTAACTGCGTAACGTGAATAAGGGAGATGCCGTCGTAACTATGAAACATCGTAAGACGAGACCGTCATAACCCGAGGACTACCTGTAATTATTGTCCAATTTCAAACAATAATATCATTTATCGCAATAATTTCTGAGACAATCGCCCAGCAAAATTTGTTTCTGTGACAAGCCTAAGCCTGGGTCTCAGCGTTTGTGACCTGGAGCCTTTCAGCTTCATCCTTCAACCTGTAAAATAAGATTGGACATTACTGGCTTCATTTTCTGTCTCAGGTCACACATGTCACTCTCCCTCGTTCTTAGCTCCTGGTGGCCATCCTCAGCCGTTCAGACCCTGGAATCCTCCACACCTCCGTCTCTGACCCTGAAATAGAAAACACTTCAAGTAAGAGTATTCCTCCTCTTCCTCAAATCAAGAGATCACCCCATGGTTACCAGTTTCTTCCCTTAATCCAGATCATTCTGGTCCCTACTACTCTCTGCCTTTGTTAATAAAAACACTTACTTTGCAGTTTGAGTCTTTTCGGTTTTCTGAACTTCAAACTCTGTAAAAGAAACACTGCAATTCAGCAAAAACAATAGAATCCACTTGTCTGAAACATGGCTTTGTAAAATAAACAAAGTTTATATAGCGATGCAGACCTATTCTAATCGAAGGAAGACCAATTATCTTGAAGCAAACTGGACAGACATGCTCCAGTTATGAGACCAGGGTAGACATCCTATCACCTTGGGTGATCGTGCCAAGAATTTACCAAAAGCAATTGTTTTATTCTGCCAAATTGAGTGCTGCTGCTATCTCCTTTCAGCTGCAACTTGTTCAACAGGCAGACACACTATTAGTAATAAACACTGTTAAAATTACTTTTATGGGGCAGTTGGAACTATTTTTGATTCAAAGTGCCAGCTGTACTTTTCATTGAAGGTTGAGTGAGTGTTGCTAAATGTATGTGGTTTGTAGATGATTTTAAAGCAAAGTAACGACAAAAACATCACTCAAAATGCAATTACACCCTGCCCCCTTTCCGGTTAAGAACCAGTGAAGTGGTAAAGTGAATGAAGGGAAATGTGGTGTGAAATCAGTGCAGCTGCATGGACTGAACTAATGGAAGCCACAAATGGCTGCGCGAGAGAATATCTGTGCGAGGACGTTCTCCGCCTCTTTGTCCACCTTTAAAACTCCGATTATGCCGATGGAGTGACGGCGCAGTGAGGACTTGAATCAAACTCAGGCTGGGAGTAAAATCTGAGGATCCCTTAAAATAAGTGAAAGCCTAATAAAAAAGGGTTTAGCAGAGATTTTTTTTTTTTTCTGCAGGAAAAAAAAGCCTACAACTTAATCATTTTCTCCACAGGACAAAGAGAACTCTAGATGCTTACTGTAATTTGTACTATGCAGGGGGAAAACAGAGGGCAACACAGAGAAAGTAGGAGAAACCGGAGAACTAAGGAGGAAAATATTAATAGAGGCTGGTATGTCTGCAGAGAAGCAGGATTCTGGGAGCCGCCAGGGGACAGATTGGGGGAAAAATGGCCCATATTGTTTTCTTTTCGCTTTGATTTTCTGCCCTCAGCAATGAGCCCTGACATCAACACAAACACAGTCCCGTACGGTAACAGAGAGGCTTGCTGTTGCAGCAACAAATATTCCATTAAGCGTTTTCTGTGTGTTAAAAAAAGAACACATTTTCTTACACTTTATCATGCATAATGTAACAAGCAACATTTGCTACATACATTGAAATAAAATGACATGAAAAATAATATCTACATTCAAAAACACAATTATGGAAGTTAATTGGACTGAAACAATCTGGTTTTAGTCCAGCGTGCGCTTAGTTGTACACTAATGTATTGTTTCCTATTAGCAGAACGCCCGCTTTCACGTTCTGTTGCATCTCTTGCATTCAATTAAAAAAGGGGAAGGGATAAAAGTCATATTTTGCTTGTTAGTAGATTTCACTTCTAGTCAGAAGCGGCTGCGTCACCGCTGCTTTCTCCACCTACACCGCTCCGAAAGCCACACATCCAGAAATGTCAACGCTGACTCCATCGAAGAAGAAATGTCAAAGCAGTGCTCGTAAGTGCACATCAACATAATGAATACATCCAGCAACAACTAGACCTTGAATTGCAACTTGCTGACATGTCAAAGCTTAAACACAGGCTGCATTGTATATATGCAAATAAACTTGAAGTAGAAATGAAATATGGAACCAAAATAAAATAAAAGGAAATGTGGTAAAGAGGTGAAAAAGAGAGTCCAGGCAGGATGGAGTGGATGGAGAAAAGTATCAGGAGTGATTTGTGACATGAGGGTGTCAGCAAAGGTCAAAGGAAAAGTTTACAAGACAGTGGTGAGACCAGCTATGTTGTATGGTCTGGAGACATCGGCAACTGGATGTGGCAGAAATGAAGATGTTGAGGTTCTCCTTAGGAGTGACAAGGATGGATGAGATTAGGAGTGAGATCACCACTGGTTGAACAACTGGGAGATAAAGTTAGAGAGGCCAGACTGAGATGGTTTGGACATGTCCAGAGGAGGGACAGT
>JARVGQ010000547.1:12721016-12732297 GCA_031762355.1 Hypsolebias martinsi | reverse complement strand
CTCGATGCACTGCCATCAGAAGAGTCCTCCTTGCGTTTTGGGAGCCATAATGAAGGGCTAATGAAGAGCTAATGGCTCACCGGGATGCTAGCGACGCCGTCCTCCTCCGTACAGTACGTATTCCTCCGCCGCTGCACCGCATAACTGTATTCTTCCGCCACTGCGCCGCCGCATTACAATGTTTAATGTAGTTAAACTGTCGTAAAAACCGACGTGAAAACTGACATAAAACCAACGTAAAACTGACGTAAAACCGAACGTAACCGCGTAACGTGAATAAGGGAGATGCCATCGTGAACTCGAAACGTCGTAAGACGAGGAATACCTGTATATATAAGGTGCAGTGTTTATGAAAATATTTTTAGATATGACAAATAAAAACTTTAAAAACTGCATGGACAAGGCCTTAATGTTATGGCACTGGACTTAAAAACCAAATTAGTGAAGCATATCTTGGTTTAAAAGGAGAAGCTCAGAGACTTGAACAGCTGCAGCTATGACTGACATGTACCCCTGTAAAGAATATGTTATGTTAATAATAGACTGTTTCTGATAAAGTGTAAAAACGGTGTGATGAGCAGTGATCAGAGCTAGTGATAGTGTGCAGGGTGCATGAGTGATTTCCTTTTCTCAGTGAACAGTTTCTTGTCTCCTCCCTTTGTACAACTATCAGGTTGTTATTAAGGTGTGCTCACTCTGGTTTTGAGGATAGGAATGGAAATTTTAATTTGTTGTAGATTTCTTCTCAGTTTTGGTTTATGATTTCCACTATATGAGCAAGGTTATTTAATTTAGCATGTTTATATTTAATTTTACGTTTAGCGTATTTGACTTTTTCCTACCTTTCGGGCAACATTTATTGTTTTTACACAATAAAAGTTACAGTTTTTAAAATGTGTTTCGATTAAAAAAAAATGTAAAGCTCATACTGCCGTCTTTGAATCACCTGTCACAGAAATGAGACACAGGAAACATTCTTTAAAATGATGTATTCTTCACAGTGTGGCCTTTCATCTGAGCAGTTTCAGTTCATTTCCAGTTCATTGTGCTAACATCACATGAATCTGTTAATCCTGATCAGGATTTCATTTGATGGGTTTAATGTTGGATTTGATTACTAGATGAATGTTGATATTAATACTTCTCATTTACTGAGTTTGTCATAGTTTGTGTTTTCAGTTATTTGGTTTATCTTTTAATTAATTAATTACTTTTATTTCTCCTTGTAGTTTACGTTTTTATTTTTATGTGCCTTGTGTTTTGATTCAGGCCCCTGTGTTATGTTGCCGGTTCTCACTCGACCTCAGTCAAGGGCACTGCATACCCTATCCAAAGTGGTAAAATCGGCTCTCATTGACGTACCGTATTTTTCGGCCTATAAGTCAAGTTTTCAGCATAATTTGCATGCCCTGCAACTTATACGGTGACGCAACATATTTATGGATTTCCCCCCGTATTTATAAACCAACTTTTGGCTGAGATATGACCGTTTTCATTCATTCTGACCAAGAAAAAAAAATTGAACAGTACCATTTGCAGCCGCTAGATGCAGCAGTGTAGTAGTAGCAGTATGGCATACCATTGTATCATGTAATAGGTCAACTTGGCTATAATGACAAATTTTAAAAAAGTTCAAGACAAAAACAACTGGACTTTATTTATTATACTTTATTGTTTTTTTTTTCCTTCAACTTTTTAAAATTACCATGTCCTGGATGACTGAGAATCTTCACCAGCTATTAATGACGCCATTAAGTAAAAGTTCAACTGAGACACACCTTTGCTATAATTTTGAGCAAAGAAATATTTGTTTTAGGTCGAAGGAACGAGCAGCGTTCCTCCGTATTTTTTTCCTCCCTCTGCTCGCTCCCGGAGCACATCATCTGCAAAACGATATTTGAAATACAGCTGATTTGACCATTAAAGTGCATTTTTAAGGAAAAGCTCAACTGAGACACACCTTTGCTACAATTTCAAGTAAACAAATGATTGTTTTGAGGCGTTTATCTTGTTAAATTTCCACAGCGACTCGTCACGTGCACGCATTTAGTGCCGCGTATCGGCTTTTGAAATACAGCTGATTTGACCATCAAAGCGCATTTATTAAGCAAATGTGAGACTGAGACACACCTTTACTCTAATTTTGAGCAATAAATAATTGTTTTTAGGAGTTAACCTTGTTAAGTTTTGAAGAAATGTGGAGGTTTGTCCCTCTGCGCATGCCTGCCGCTTCCGCGAATTTGGTTTTGAAATGCAGCTGATTTGACCTTTAAAGTGTATTTATTAAGCAAACGTTAGACTGAGACACACCTCTACTATAATTTTGAGCAAGCAAATAATTGTTTTTAAGTGTTAATCTTGTTAAATTCTTGTTAAAGTCATCTTGTGTATGCTACCGCGACCGCCATTTGGCAGCCCATTGATTTTTGGCACAACACCGGCCCACATTTATTCCAGGTTGTCAGCAGTGACGCGTAATAAATGCGACGTATACAGCGAAGCAACATATTTATGGATTTTGCCACTTTTTTAGACATATTTGGAATGATGTGATGCATAGGGCGGTGCGATGTGTAGGGCAAAAAATACGGTACTTGCGCGACGAGGATCACATAATTTTGTTCTCAGCGCAGTTTCTCCCGCCCCTTCTCGACACAAGGCCCAGGCTGAACCTTTCCTCATAAGTGAATGTGCCAAGGATTGTGTGATTGGTCAAATGTTTGTGGGCGTGTTCA
The DNA here is from genome assembly GCA_031762355.1 of Hypsolebias martinsi. Taxonomy (NCBI): domain Eukaryota; kingdom Metazoa; phylum Chordata; class Actinopteri; order Cyprinodontiformes; family Rivulidae; genus Hypsolebias; species Hypsolebias martinsi. The sequence goes on along the minus strand of JARVGQ010000547.1, from coordinate 12,729,562 downwards.
TCACTGTGGAAATGTGTACGAACATTCAGCTGTACGACTCTTCAAACACAATAAATAGGTCAAATGGCCAAACACTCCTGAATGGAGATCGTGCAGACGTTGTGTGTGGAGGAGTTTGTCTGCTGAAAAGTGTGGTGCACTATTCATGACAGATTTGTGGCCAAAGGGGGGGATGCAGGGATGGAGTGGAGACTCTGGCAGGAAGAAACCTGTGCGGTGACATATACAGCAGTGGGAGGGCTCTGCATCTGTGTCTCGTGGCTACAAAAGGTGTGTGCAAAAACGAACATCCCACAACCACATGACCTCGAGTCAACTGTTGCTTTGGATGGAGTATGCCGGGCCCTTCGGCCTCCACATTGTTCTCATCCACTCATGTCACTCTCACACCCAGGTGCTGCCACTTTCCACTCACCCCCTGCTCTATTTATATCATATCTGATCTTTCCACAGCTGTTCTTTGTCCTGAAACATTCAGATGTCTCGGTTCTCCTCGTGCCTCCCTGTGTTCTTCCCTCCTGAAGTTTTGCAAGTTGTTGCAGCCACACCAGCTTCTTGTTTCATTTATTTAATTAATAAGTTTATTTTTACTCAAGCACCTCAGTATGGCCTGTTAAGTTATTAGCCTTTATTTAACCAGGCAAATCCCACTGAGATCACAGATCTCTTTTGCAAGGGAGGTCTGGGTGAAGGCAGACTAACATGTATGTTTTTGTCTGTGGGAGGAAACCGGAGTACCCAGAGACAACCCATGCAAGCACAAGAAGAACATGCAAACTTCACACAGAAAGGCCCCAGGTCCAAGCGGGAATTGCATCCAGGACCTTCTTGCTGTGAGGCAACAGTGCTATCCACTGAGCCATCGTGCAGCCAATGATAGAGTTAGACTTTTAAATGAAAACTATGTTAACTGCATTGGTGTTTCACTAAATTCTGACTTTTGTACATGCAGATAACATTAAATGAAGACATGAGCTCTCATTGCAAGTGCTTCTCACACATTAATGCTCTTTCATTTGTGAGTAAAACAAATTGACGGAAAATATGGTGAACACATGCACAGTTGCATCATTAAACTTGGATGAGATCAATTATTATAGAATTAACATCCATCCATCCATCCATCCATCCATCCATTAATAAATTTTCCTTACCTGCTTCTTCCTTTTCGGATTGGGTGGGATCACTGGTGCCCATATCCAGCAGTCACTGTGTGAGAGGCGGAGGACATCCTGGACAGGTCTCCAGTCGATCACAGGGGGCCACATAGAGACAAACGAGACAAACAACCATTCACTCTCACACTCACACCTAGAGACAATTTAGAGTTACCAATCAGCCTAACATGGATGTTTTTGGTCTGTGGGAGGAAACGGAAGTGGAGAAAACCCACACATGCATGTAGAGAACATGCAAACTCCACCCAGAATGTCCCCCGGCTGGGATTTGTTCCAGTGGTTAAAATAACCCCAGTGCTTAAAGTAAATCAAAGTAAATGTGCTTTACTAAAAAAGCATTTTTGTTTTATGCTTCATATTTTTGAACTGATGATGAATCAAACAACTTTTTTCTTTTTCTTTTGCCAGATGCAAATCCCCACACCCAGCTGTCACTCTGCAGCCATGTGTAACGGAGACAAACAAACAGTGGGGGCTGCTCCATCTCTCATCGCAACCCATCGATCATAACACGGCACTGCAAATTTCCTGGAAGAAGTAGATAAACTGATGTGGCGAGCATGAGCAGTGGAGCCAGAGGTACTTGTGTGTGTGTTTTGAGTGTGACTTGGAGAAGGACAAAGGACAGAGACGCATTCTGGAGATGTCCTCCGAGGTGTCAACAAGACATCTGCCATCTCCCAACTCTTTCACGCTTTCTTGCATCTTGTGGTCAGAGTTTTTTGTTTCTGTGTGCACAGCACATCTGTCTGGTAGAAAACAAATGTGCCAGAGAGGAAAGTTCAAATGAAAAATGAAGCCGATGGGGAATACAGAGAAAGAGAGATTAAAGGGCCAACCAGTACAAGAGGGTTCTTAAATAAAGAAAAAAGAGAGTGAGAGAGGAGCGCTGGAATTAGACACGCAGGATAAATCAATTTTTCTTTTCCTTCGTATCACCTCTAGTAGTTATCTACCCTCCATGGCTCCCCCCTCCGCATTGTCTCACCTGCCTTTCCTAAACTCATCCTTTCACCTTTAAACTGTCTTTACTATTTTCCTCAACACACTGTCCTGCAGAAAAGTTCAATCTTTGCATTTTCATTGTAGTTGTCCAGACCAACGGTGCACCTTATGAAAGTTTCATCTCCCTTTCCCTCTTCCTCCCTCGTTACGTCTGCGTCGATGTCTGGATCCGGCTCCCCAGGTGAAGAATGATGAGAATGCGAGGAGAGCAGCAGAGTCCTTGCCATGCTGGGCTGTACGCGACTCGAGCTGCTTCGGGGTGAATGATAACAGCTTAGATGGAGAAAAAACTGACGCCGCCTTCATATCCATGCCATGAGCAAAAAATATTCAGCTTCTCAGATTTCAGGTCGTTTTGCTTCACTGACACAAAGATCTTTTGGGGAAAATGCCTCAAGTGGACAGAACTGAACAAATCTGCTTTATGCGCAAGAGACATCACTGAAATTACAAATGACTCTTAGTGTCACTCCCACACATACAAACTGAATGTACTGTATGTAAAACTGAGCTGTGTGTGCAAAACATTTCTTTAAGTTTACATTGTTACAAAACAACCAGTGGGACGCTGAGTACAAAAATAAATTGTAGTATTCCAACACTGCCACAGAAAAAGACCCTAAAAGAACTTCACTGAAGGCTAAAAGTTTATTTTACAACCTTTTTATTTCCTCAGATACCTTGGTGAAAAATGTAGGATTCCAGCCTTTTCTCGGCAGGTTCTCGAGTCCTGAGCGACGCCAAAGTGCAGCAGGAGTGGGTCATCCCCTTTGAGAAGCTCCAGGAATATAAAGTTGTTTTCAGACCTGATCGTCCAGTAGACTCGGTTTGATTGGGGACCAAAATTCGGAACATTTGTTTACATTTTCAGCTGGCGCAGTTTGCATTCACACTGCACTGAGTCAGTCAAGTCGACCTATTCCCCCCCTCGCCTGTGGTGGCGCTGCACCAAGAACTACTGAAGGAAACGACACGAAAATCTCTGAAGAAGACGCTTCTTCTTCTTCTGGAAAAAAAAAATTGAGTGGTGTCAAATTTGAGCAGTTTTAAGATTTCTGTTTTGTCATTTTTCAACAATGGACTCAGCATGAGCAGAAGATGAGGCAGAAGACGATGGAGAATGTTATTTTTCACACAAGGCAGCTGAGACGGCTCCGTATGAGGTAAGAGAAATACACGTTTGTTTTGGTTGTATTTACACAGAATGCCCTGCTCTGTAGTCCACTTCCTGCCTTTGGATCAGTCTCCGGTCCGCTTGCATTCACAATGTATTCGAACCATGCTAGAGTTCACTTCAACTGCACCAAGATCTAGGTTTTTAGGTGGACCAGAGTTAGTTTTTTGGTCCACATCAGAGTTTGATTGCACCTCTCTCAACAAACCTGACTTTCTAGGCAAACAGACTAGAGTTTGATTAAAGCAGACTATACAGGGCTGGTGTGAATGCACCCTAAGAGGCTGTGGATGCATTATTTTCCTTGCTGGAGCATTAGACACCAACCAGTATTGCTTTCAGCCTCCTTGTGATGATCTATGGTAACCTAAAGAATTGAATGTACCTTGTCTTCTCCTTCATGTTTCCTAGAATCTGGCTCCTGAGTCTCAAGTACAGGATTGCTCATCTTCTTCCTTGTGCCTCCAAAGCCAGTATTTACCTATGAATCCATACAATCTCTTAGCCTACCTTCAGCTGCTCCACCACTTCACCACTTGCCCATTTACTAACCACAATGATCCTTCTGCCATCCTTCGACCGTGGACCATACCTACCTGGAATCTTCTGCCCTCCTTTCATTGCTGTGAAACCTTCTACATACCAGTAAGAGATGGATAACCTGATCATTCCTACTATTCCCTTGCAGAAATAATCATTACTCTTTCACTTTCCCTAGGTTTCCCAGGTTTCATTGTATGCATATAATCATACGCTGTAAAAAAAAAAAGCCACTTTAATTACTTAAAGAGCATGAGTCTGTTTGTCTCAGTCTTATTACTCTACTGACCATCAGTTGGGATTTAAAAAAATATTTTTTGAGCAGATTTTATTATTTAAAATGTCAGAAAAGTTCAAGTTCTTTGTAATAAACAGTTTTCTTCAATGTTGGAACTACTTAATCAGAGGGTAACACTGTAGTTTCACTTCTGGATATGTACCGTACTTGTGCTTTGAGGTGCTGGATAAGTCCAAAATGGAGAAACTGAGGCAGCCTATGAAGTAATTGCTAAATGGCTAACTAATAATAGAACTTGTCAAAAGAAGCTTATATAGACTTTTATCGGGTGATTAGTGGTACATGTGTTGTGTACAGGTGTACACAACACATGACAAACAGGTGTGTGAAAATGAAACCAAACCTACTGAGAGAACAATGGAGAAAAAAATAAACTTTTAAATGAGACTCAAACTGCAAAAACAAATGGCAAAACTAACACCATAACAGAGTCAACGGTTACACTGTTAAAGCCACTGACTGCAACCAATGAAAGCAAAGATAACAAATGTTATCCTGAAATATACCAAATGATGCAGTTTGAATGAGTTTCTTCAGTTATTATTGGCGTATACTAACATAAAATTCTGAAATGCAGGTTTGCACCCAATGTAAACACTTGACTGTAAACTTTTTTCAACAATTCTGAAAGTAAATGTGGACAAATGCATCAGAATTGCCTAACTCCTATCACAAATGGCTCTTCAACCTATTTTTTATCACTTCGTCTGGTTTTGTAGGTAAACAAATGCATAAAGTAGTTGGGAGCTGTTTACAATTTTTTTCTTATAAATTTTAAATTTAGGAGGACAGTAATTAGATATTAGGGGAAAAACTTTAGATTTTTTTCTTAATGATTATTATTATTTTTTTTTTTTTTTATTGGAATGAGTACCTTTTATCCTGCAATGTAACAATCAGAAAGCAGCTCATTTGTCTGTTCCAGGATCCCTCCAACATTTTGGAAAATCGAAAACACAATGATGGCCAGTAACTCCCAGTCCCAACAACACTCAGCTCAACAAAATCATTGACAACGTGCAACCACTGGCATCTAAAAGGAGCGGGAGCGAGGCTGGAGAGAAATGCCAGCAACTGTCAGACCACCGTCTCTCCTATGGCCTCCCTCGCGCTCCCAGCAGACGGAGCTTGATCCTTTTAAGCCCCTTTTCAGCCAAGCAACTGTCTACAGAGAACATATGAATTAGTTAGGCACACATTCACACAAAAATGACACAGGGTCATGTCACAGTGGCAGCTGTTCCCACAGCCCCCTGTGCGATTGAGCAGTCCGTTTTAGTATAGCCCTGCTCACCCCAGTTGGGGATGGGCCTAGAAATGGTGGCCTAAACATTGCTCACTCAATTTATTCCTGGATAGATTACATCTCCTATTGGGACATTCCACTCTGTGGTCAAAATAGGATAATGATAAACCTGAAACTGGCAACATGGAACCTGAGAACCCTCCTGGACCCCACTGGCAACTGTCAGACCACACAGAAGAACTGCACTAGTTGCTGCTGAATTTAGGTCGACATTACTGCCTTAAGAGAAAACGCACCTAGATGAAGGATGCCTCAAGGAAGAAGGAATGGGTTACTTCTTGAAAGGATATGCCCCTGGTGGACATTGACTGCATGATGAGAGACTGGCAGTTAAAAACAGCCTGCTACCAAGCCTGAACAATACACCTGCTGGCGTCCGGGAAAGGCTGATGTTGCTCTGTATTCCCCTGACAAATAATAATTTTGCCACACTTTTCAGTGCTTATGTTCCAACTATAGCATCTGAGAATGCAGTCAAAGGTTGCTTCTATCTGTCACTGGAGATGAAACTCTCCGGCAAATCCCAAGGCTGAAAACATTGTCTTGTAGTGCAGCTTCAATATTCAAGGATATGGAGTGGAGTGCTTGATGGACATGACATTGGTCAGGTCAATGCAAATGGCATGAGACTTCTCAGTCTCTGTGCTGAGCATGGTCTTACCATAGAAAATACACGGTTCCAGCTGAAGAATAAATACAAAGCATCCTGGATTCATCTCGTTTCAAACATTGGCACTTAATTGACTACATCATAATGAGATGTAGCAATATCAGCAATGTCCTCATTACCCTTGTCAAGAAAGGAGCAACATTCTGGACAAACTACCATATTATTATAGTCAAACTCCACATCAGTACAAAGTGATTTGCCAACAAAGTTTCATTATCTTACACATACTGTCCATCTTCACAACCAGTAACAAATGGCTGGTATTAGTTGCATCCTTTAAATAGCTGGGCAGTATCCTAATGGAGAACTGCAGTATAGACCACACAATTCAAAACTGGATCAGACAAGCATCAGCTACTTTGGAAAATTACAGTGCTGGGTCTTCCAAAACCCCAAAATCTCAATCTCTCCACCAAGATTACTGTCTACCAGGTGGTCTGCGTTACCACTCACGTAAGTGGAAACCAGCAGTCAGCTACAACTGTCACATTAGGTCCCTAGAGTTCTTCCATGCCTACAGCGCATCCTAGGACTAACCTGGCGTGACTGTGCGCCTCATACTGAGATACATTTAAAAATTAATTGCACAATAATTGAGGCCACGCTCACAGAGCACCAGCTATGCTCACTTGGACATGTGATCTGGATGCTTCAGCATTGACAGCTCTGAAGAGTACTGTATGGTCAGTTACAAGTACGTACAAAGTACATCATGGCCAACGCTTAGCTGGAAGACATAAAAATAGATAGAAAGACCAGTTGAAAACCTCCTTGAGGAAGTGTAACATCAGGCCTGAGGAGACGTTGCCGCTGTTGATTGCGACAACTGGAGGCAATATGACTTTTTAGGTACAAAGAGGCTGGAGGAGGGCAGAACCAGAGGAAAAGTGGACATAGACATAGGAGGAACCCCTGATGCCAGTACTACCACAACTACAGCAACTCACATATGCCTCGGGGAGTGGTGGCACAGTGGTTAGAGATGGTGGGCCTGTGATCGGAAGATCGCCGGTTCAAGCCCCGGTACCAACAACATAAAAAAAGGTGGGTGGAAAAAGGTGAAACACCCACACCTGCCTCCACCCTCATTCGCCCCACTCTGGGCCTGTGAGCAAGGCCCTTAACCCCCACCATCTGCTCCCTAAACCAGGTCTCTCTTGAAAATGGGTTCTCGTGGCTCATTGAGACTAACCTGCATAAATGAAGGGTAAATGGAAATTTTTTTTTACCTCATTTTCATTTATCGGCTTTATCATTTCTTCATGTGTCTCATTCTACTGAAGACACTGGATGACAAAAGGCTCAACTCCGGCACTCTTCACTGACCCCTCCCTTTCTCTTTTCTCTTTAAAATCCATTTTATCCATCCAAAATTGCATTTTTGGATCGTTAAAAGCAGCTAAGCTGAGAAGCTAAGCTAACAGGTCGACCTTGGGAGAAAAAAAAAACCTCCATCTTGTTGAAGCTCCAAAATTCACAGTTGAAACCTGTGCCTTCGTGTAAAAAGTTGTTTTTCTTTGCAAAAAGAAGCTGAGAACTTGTTTACTGATTTTTAATTAAAAGCTTTGTGTGAAAAATGTTATGCTAAAGAGCTCAAACCACATCGAGCATTCGCCATTTTTAGAACTGAAGAGAGACAGCCCATGTTACGTCCAGGGGTCTCCCTCCCATTTTTCTTAAGAGACACGCTGCTTGCTCCCTCACTATCCATCCTTTGGTTCAAAAATTCTCAACTGCCATCCGATGGTTGAAAAAAGGTACTATACACAAAAATTTACCAACATTTCTTCTTAAATTTGACAATAATTACTAATTATTGTCAATAATTATTGACAATAATTATTGTCGAATTTCAAACAATATTATCGTTTATCGTAATAACTTCTGAGACAATTAATCGCCCAACAAAATTTGTTATCGTGACAAGCCTATCAGTATGCATTGTAAAAAAATTTTTTTAGTGATATTACAACTTGTCCAGAAATATTTCAGGACTTAAATGTTGATGATATTTAGACTGCACTGCTTAGTGGAAGAGTTGACGTTTTTGAATTTCCTATTTTCTAGTCTTCTTTTTCTCACCTGTACTTCTGCAGCATCTCCTGGTCCTGCTCCCAGCCGTGATGAGGCATTTCTCTTTAGCAACTGAAAAATATGCAAGAACCATTGAATTGCACTGTAGGAAATTAACCTGTGGTGTTCCACAAAGTTCAATACTAGGACCCAACATATTATGGAATACCTTCAAAAGGTTGCCATTTAAGTTTTGTCTGTGTGAGTGTGTTCACTTTTCTTAGCAATACAGGTAACCCCCGGTTTACGGCCGAGTTCCGTTACACCGGCAAGGCCGGATACCGATTCGGCCGGTTACCGGA
>JARVGQ010000547.1:12692183-12703989 GCA_031762355.1 Hypsolebias martinsi | reverse complement strand
TTGAATCAGCTGTTGGTCAGGTTACTTCTTGTTGTGCCATTAGCTCTAATATAGTTATTGAATCAAGTGTTTACTTGCATAGATAAAACCAGATGTTTAACAAATGTTAAAATACACCAGAATGCAGGAAATACCGTCTACTTTATTCAAAATTTTCTGGGGGAGAACCCCCAAATTTTCAGCTAACATCTGTAAAATTGACAGCATTATAGCCATCTTTGTGTTTTTAAGTTCAGTATGATGTGTCAGATATTTTGTATTGGACCAGCACCAAATGTTTAACAGTTGTAAATGTTCATCCAGTGATTCCCATCTGCAAGTTTGATACCAATCTATGTTGTGGTTCGTGAGATATTGTGCTAACAGACAGGGGAACTCACAGAAATGGGCCTCGTTCACCTTTTGGTAGCGGGCGATAGCAACGCGAATTAAGGTAACTTTTATGGGTTCAGCAAAAACATATCCCCACATTAGCACACGTTCCACTCTGCAGTCACCCTCCCAGAAATCCAATTAAAAAAATGTGCATCCAAAACACCATTACGGTTTATTGTTCTTCCAAAGCAGCAAACATTTGAACACGAAGCCATCCGTGGCTCCACGCCGTCGACCACAATGGTCATGCTCAGAGGGCCGTATAGGTTTTCTCATTTAAAGAAGCAGAGCAGCGGCGTGTGATTGTGTGGGAGTGCTGCGAGGAAGTAATGAAACATGATGGAAAACAAATGTTCAATTGATTTTCATGCCAAGTCGTACAGTGAGCTGTTTAACATCATACTAACACAGAGGCCTTACAATCACACCAAATCAGTTTATTTAGAAAGACAGGATTTTCTGTCTTTTTGCTCAAACCAGTGAGTTATAAACAGACCATGATGTATTTAATCTAAACGGCAGTAGAGATTGAGATTATAACCTGACATGAAGTAAAGGGAATAATGAAATTGTTAAATCTAGTAAATTATTGTAAAGGTGATTTATATATATCAAATGGTGGGGTGTCTATACATATTCATATGTGGGTCAAAATTATCAAGATGAAAGGACTCGTGGGCCACAAAAATGTGAATTTAACTCTCAATGTGAACGATATTTAGGAAAAAGGACACAAGTTTATTAATTTTGGTGGAGAAAGGGTTTTTAATTGTTGTAGCTCCAAAACATTAAAAGCCTCAAACAGTAAGCTAATATTTTTTATTAAAATGATTTAATTTATTTGATTTGTTGGGTCTGTGTTTGTTGTTTTCTTGTGTTTGGAAAGTTCATTTTGGTCTGTTCTCAGCAACAAAAGTGTAATTTGAGTAAGTGTCCTTTTAAAAGGGGGTCAATCAGCCTTTTGGACCATGGATGACCCAAAAGGCTGATCCAAGTTCCGAAAAATCATCCAGCTATCAGTCGCTACAACAGATTCACAGAAAGTTTGATAAAGTTGATCAACTTGTATGTAGATGATACCATGTTATATTAATTTTAAAATGTTCAATTTCCCTCTTGATTATTTTATCAACTGCAACAATTAGCCAAGTTTTATGAATCATTATCCAAAAGTCTAATTTCTGGTAGAAGTCAGATTTTTGGGGCTTTGTACCATGAAACGAAAATAAAAAGATTACAGCCAAAGGTTTGTATTTTGCTTAATATTGCTCATTTTGAGAATTTTTTTCATCTTTTTTGCTGTTAAACCTATATATATATATATATATATATATATATATATGTATAAAGGATTACCAACTAATTTACAGAAAGTCTGTAAGACCTCTTAAACCTGCTGGCCAAAATTATACCATTCTTAAACGGCAGCTGTGGGCTGCACTAAATCACTCCAAGGGCCGCAAATGGCCCGCGGGCCACACTTTGGACACCCGTGGTTTAAACTGTTAAAAAAGCTGTTAAACTTCTGTGATTAACTCAAATAATTTAATTCATTTCTATTTTTTTATTTCTAATTTCATTTGCAGAGACAATAAAAAATTTCCGAACAAATCCCAGAAACGAGTGTTGTCATAACTTTAGATTTTAGTGGTAAATTAGATCATTTCTCTTTTCTTTTCTTTTTCAAGTAAAAATTTTAAGTCATTGAATCATTAACGAGGTGATATTCAGTGAAATATGCTGGGTTTAATACAAAAAGCCACTTCCTGTTGTTTCTAAAAAAAAAAAAAGTGAGGATTGACTCAGCTTTTTCAGCATTAACGATAATTCAGAAATGACTAAAATTTTTTTTGTTAATTAAATTCCTGTTAAGTGATGTTACTCCTTGAACTGTCTCAATTATTGACCTGCTGATATTGTTTATGATATATTTTTACTTATTTTTGTAAAATTAATGTTTTTTTGTGGCGTACAATATGTAAGTCACCGATTACTTTACTGGAACTGTAATTTGATGCTTTCTTTCCTGCTGGTGCAGCAGAACTGGCTGATGGGAGCGAGATGAGCTGCAGAACAATTCAGAGCAGGAAGTGACAGATGTTGATGCCATATGATGAGTTTTCTTGCAAATCTGTGGAAAAAGTGGAAATTATTTTAAGTTGAGTTTAATACAGCGGTGCGTGATGCAGCAAAAAGGTTTCTGCTGAGATAATCCAAGAGATGCAATGGAAAACTCACTACTACAGTGAAAAATTTAAAGATCATTAAACTGTTAAAAACTTGGATAAATGCTAAATTAGGAAGACAGGTTTTCTGCATATCTTTAAAAATGTCCACACTCTTAGCTATTCTTTGGTTTTCTAGCACTTTGTTCCCAGGGCGAGCACCATAACTATGAATCAAGGCCTCGCCGGATGTTTTAATTTAACACTTTATGGGTCATTACAACCAGGATCCAGGAGTCCTGGGGGTTCTGGAGGGTTCATAAAGTAAGAACCATTCTGATAAGTATGAGGACCACAAAACACAAACACTGGTGGTTTTTTTTTGGCTGTTTAGCAAGATGTGTATATATAGAGGATCAGTTTTTATTTTGATTGTCTACTTCTGCTTTTCAGCAAGGAATTTGCATACTAACTAAATATTTAGGTTTGAGCTAAATGTTTAATTTGCAAGTTAAACATTTATCTAGCAAGCTAAATAGATAGCTTGAATAGATAAATAGACAATAGCCAAATAGATAATAGCTAAATAGATAGCCATTTATTTATTTAGGTCCGAGCTAAATATTTAGTTATAAAATTAAATGTTTAGGTTAGAAATTAAATGTTTAGCTTGGACAATAAATCTTTAGTTTGGAAGTTAGATGTTTAGTTTAAAAAAATTAGCTTGGAAATTAAATATTTAATTTACACCTAAATATTTAGTTTACTAACTTTTTACTTTGTTTGTAAATTAAACAGTTATCTTGGACATAAACATTTAGTTTGTAAACCAAACATTTATCTTGGTCATAAACATTTAGTTTGTAAACCAAACATTTATATTGGACATAAACATTAAGTTTGTAAATTAAATATTTAGTGTGGAGCTAGCTATTTAGTTTGCCAATTAAAATATTTAACTTTCAAGTTAGGTATTTAATTTGTAAACTAAATATTTATGTCGGAGCTAAATATTTAGTTAGCAAATTAAACATTTAGTTTAGGAATTAAATGTTTAACTTGGACAATAAATATTTAGTTTGGAAGTTAAATGTTTAGTTTTGGAAATAAATATTTAGTTTGGGAATTAAAATTTAGTTTACACCTAAATATTTAGTTTGCTAACTTTTTGAATTTTGTTTGCAAACTAAATATTTGTCTTGGACATAAACACTTAGTTTGTAAACTAAATATTTAGTGTGGAGCTAAATATTTGGCGTGCTAACTAAATATTTAGTTTGTAAACTAAAAATTTAGCTTGTAAATTAAATATTTAATTTGGAACTATAACATTTATAAATGTATGAATAATATGGTGAAAATATGACTATGAAAAAAAAAACATTTTTTTCTTATGAAAGGTTAAATAAACCAAAAATATTACTGTTCATTTTTGTCTGTGTAACTTTACAAATGGCACCCCATAAACAATTCTCCTGAACTCAATCTATAGCCAGCAAGGAGACTTTAAAATTGCTATAATATGTTTGTGTTGACTAGTTTGAATTAAAGACAGTGCAGAGTTTATGAACAAATAAATATTGGCACATAAGCTAGAAAATAATGACTGTGTTTATATTTATGACTAAATATGTCTGACTTTTTTTTGAACGTTGCTAGTTTTCTCTGTACTGTATTGAATTTTGTCTCTTTGCAAGCGAAGGAATTTCACCTCAGCCAATAACTTTATTTACATCTCCCCCAACTCTGCTAGAAATTAAGGCCACCGCTCAAGGCAGCTGCAAGGACGTGTGCACCACCAGGGCTCTGCTCTATATGTGCTCATACCTGCACTCTGTGTGCGTTTTGAATTCCAACAAGTCTGCACATGCTTTTAAGATCATGTATAGACTTGTACGGTGTGAGTTAAAAATCTAGAAGTGAGCATAAAAAGTATGTTTGACCCTCGGCAGACTTTTAGGTCTTCGGTGCGTCTCGCGCCCCTCAGCTTCGGCTCTAGGTCAGCACCTCCCTATTGCCCTATCAGAATTTTACAATTAGTGGATTGAACCTGCCTCCAGAGAGCCATCTTTGTGGGCACACGGCGGAACTGATGTCCTCACCTGCCAGAGGCAATTAACTCCTGGTACGACGTTTTCTGCTCCTGTACTACAATTCTCCTCCCATCTGAGTATAATAAGCAACGCTGAAGTCGAAGAAGAGGCGGGAAGCTCGCTCGTTGTCCCCAGAGGCTGATGGGTAATTACTTCCGTCAGATTTATGCTTGCAGTCATGCGGAATTGTGGATGACAGTCTTCGACCCTCATGGGCAGGGTCGAAGGCAGCTTTTTCTTCTTTTCCCAGGTTATTTAGGGTCAACGAAGATTGGAGGGTGGGAGGAAGAGGAGAGGGCAGTTGGCATCGTGAAGAGAAGGTTAGATGATTAATTGGAGGAGCAGCTCAGGGTCAGCCTCCATTGTTGGGGTGACGGGTCAAATGAGTGCGGCATTGAGTGCTTCAACTGATGCATGGCTCACCCCGCGTCCTCGGCGATGGCGTGAAGATGAAGTTGTAACTCAGAGCAGCAGGATGAGAAAAGAAGAGAGGAGAAAAAGACGAGGGCACCGGAGACAAAAGAATCTGGAGTCCTGATGTATCTGCTGACGTTTCAATTAAAGTGCCGTCACAGGATCCAGGAGCGTTGTTGACTCCACGTCTACTGCAGATACATTTTTATTCATTTTTCCATTCAGAAGTGAGTTTGAATGAAAGTTCTTTTTTTTTTTTTTTTTTTTCAGATAAAACAAGGATGTGTTGAAGTCCCAGAGTAAACTGAAGTTAGTGAACTAAAAGTAGGGATTCACTGGACTGAGACCTTTTAGATACATTATAACTGGGAACTGGGCCGAAAACTTGAAGCTGAAGCCACAAAGGATGAACGCCCTCTAGTGGCTGGCTGCAGTACAATTTGAAAGTCCTGTCCTCATAGGGTATTTTTCATGACTGAAAATTAAAAACACATTACAGATCCTTTTTTTTTTTTTTTTCCCCGGCCTTTTTTATAAATGACATAGTTCTTACCTTGCTAAATGTGTCGTCGGCTGCAAAGGTGGGTACAAAGTGAGCCATGGTACGTACAGTGTTGGCGCATGTGGGCAACAACTTAACGTGCATGTCCAAGAATGCAGTTTTGCAAGTCGTGTACACAGATATGGCCACAAATGTAAGATAAATAAATAAAAAACTGCATTTAAGACATGGTCACATTGTACGCTGGTCATTTAGTCACAAACGTTTAGAATTCAGTGAGACTGCAATGGAGGCAGCATGGTGGTGCAGTTGGTAGAGCTGTCGCCTCTCATCGAGCAGGTTGTTCTGGTTCAAATCCTGTCTGGGGGTCTTTTAATAATAATAATAATAATAATGTCACACAATGTCATCAATGCATGTTTCCATACAAGGACAAAAGTAGTCTCTGCATTTAACCCATCCACCACCAGGTGGCGGAGTGGGCAGCTATTGATAGCGCCTGGGGGGCAATTTGAGGATGAGGTGTGCTGCCCAGAGACACCACAAGGTATGCAGTGACCGGGGATCGAACCTGGGACTTTCGGGTCCCAAGCCTGCTGCCCTCCCTCTACACCGTCTTGGCCTCCTACCAGTCTCTATCTGTCTACCTGTCTCTATATGTCTATATGTCTGTCTACCTGTCTACCTGTCTGCCTGTCTGTCTGTCTGTATCTGTCTGTCTGTTTCAGTATTCTTTTTTCAGAACAGACTCTCTTCCTTCTGTCAGGAGGTCATCATCATTTGTCTTCATTTAAACAAATAATGACAACAATAAACTCATATAAACAACAAAACTCAATTGCTTTAGATCTTTTATTCGTCAAAGGTTTTGCTTTTACATTTGCCTCTTTATCACATCTATGAATATTAGATTTCTCTCCCGTTGCAATAATGTAATTGCATCTGTCTGAGTTTTAGTTTGTCGGTCTGATTGTCTGTTAGCAAAATGTCTCTTGAAACTGAACTTAAAAAGAAAACTCTGATATAGAATAAAAACCTGGTGATGCTGAGACTTATTTTCAATATACTGTACACTACCAGATCATGCTCAGTTTTAGTTGCTCTGTAACTCTGGAATAATCTGCAAGCATCATCACCCTTTTGACACTTGCCTCTTTTCACACTGTTGTAAAACAGTTTTCAGACACACATTGTTTTTAGAAAACTGCACAAAAAATGGGAAAGAAAAACTTAGCTGTGCTTTTAATTTCTTAACCAGCTGATCAATTATTGGTCTTATCTTGTATAATTGTATTAATTATATCATTCATGTTTTAACACATGCTTGATTTTATTACTTTTGTATTTATGTGTAAATTTGATTTTAATTAAGGCATTTTTTTGGTCTCACATGATCTGTGTTTATGCTGCCTTCTTGACCAGGACTCATACCTGAAAGAACAGATGATTTATCTCATTGGAACTGTCTTGGTGAAACTAAAAACAACTAAAGATAAAAAAAATTATTAAGATTAATATAAATCTGAACTGAAAACGTTTGCATGCAAGATGACAAGCAATATGAGTATATCTAAGTGACGCTAGTTTTATTTTTATTTGTGCTTGACTGTGAAAAGTTATCTGGGACAGATAAGTAGCTTGTTGTAAATGAAACAAAATGCTGATATAAATGCATTCACAACGATTTATGTTATTAGAGGTAGATTTCTCTTAGGGTACATTCCCTGTTTCTTAAGTAATATGATGCATTGTTTGCCTCCTGATGCAGTAAAACAAAGCAAAAAAAAAAAAAATTACATTTCATTTTATCTGTTAGCTAGTCATCAGCATAGCGTTTTCCTGGAAGGCTGCTTGGTATTTGAGATCACCCGTACGCATTTCTGTTTCCTGTAAGTATTTTTTCCCCAGCAGACTTGTCAAAGTGCTCGTCAGCAGAACAATACTGTAATGAGTGTGCCTTTAAAGGTGCAGCCTCGCTGAACACTTAACATAACACTGGCACAACATCACAGATCTACTTGTCCTCATAGCAACAGCTCAGATAATGCCGCACCTAGACGAAAATAGTCTATTTCCATGATGTGCAAAGCTGCGACTAAATACACCCGGTGTCTGGTTCAAAGCTCAATCTGAAGCATCGCAGATAGGAATCTCAATCAAATGTACAGACTCATGAATAGTTATGTTTGTATGTTGAATCTGTCTCTCATGACAAATTGCATTGCAAAAGAAATGTAACCAGACTGGTCAGCATCCTTCGGCAGATCTGACTAACAGAAATAACATACAGGAGTTCAAGGAGGATTGCCTCAGCTAGTGCTTGTTTATTTAACTATTCTATTTAAAAAAAAAAAATGGATAAAGTCAACATTCAAATGTGTGCCTGAAGGTTTCAAACATTTTTTTTTCCCTGTCCTGACCACATATAGCTACACTAAATGGACAAGTGCTTTTAGGCAAACCTATTAAATGTTGAATTTGGGTGTTGTAAAATAAACACCTGCACCTAACCATGTAGTTTCCATTTGCAAACATTTGTGATTCAGCATGGGTTGTAATGAAAAACCTAGTGACTTCTGTCTACCTGTCTGTCTGTCTGTCTGTATCTGTCTACCAGTCTCTATCTGTCTGTCTGTCTGTCTGTCTGTCTGTCTACCTGCCTACCAATATATAGCTGACTATATATTGTATCCTGTTGTTTTCATTTCAGTGCTGTTTTTACACATTTTTGTTATATTTTTACTGCTAATTTCAAAGTTTTACCATTAGTGCGTGTTACGGTTTCTGTAATTTTTTAAATCTCTTTGATGTTGTTTGTGAAGCACCTTGATAACAGTTTATCTGTTTTAACTGTGCTCTAGAAATAAAGTTGACTTGACTATATTGGTAGAAGGATGTTAGAAATGCAGCTGCCAGGAAAAAGACAAAGAGGCGATATGTGGGTGCAGTTAGAGAGGACATGGAGGTAGTTGAAGCAAGGACGGAGGATGCAGAGGACAGAGAGAGATGGAGGAGGATGACTCGCTGTGGAGACCCCTGAAGAGGGAAAAGCCAAAAGAAGAAGAAGAAGAATAAGGACAATATTTGTTCCGTCTTAGGGATGAGGGTTCACTGATTTCAGTAGGGGTGAGGGGGAGTCCCAGAGGGACTTAAAAGCCTCGGTGGGCAAGTAGTGGAAGGCTAGGAGCAGCTGTAGAGAACACCAGGAGGTTCACGCAGGAAACAAGGAGGTCGCAGGAGGAACAGGAGAAGATACTGTAATATGTAGGAGCAAGGTATTCTTAAACTCAGAGGATACCAAAAGTGACCAGGAACACAACTACCAGTTGGCAGATAATGCACCAGCATCGAGGTGAAGTCATCGCTGCCATTTACAGTCCTACGGCTCATTAGTGGTGATGGTCCACAGATGTGATCCTTTTGGTGATGGTCCACAGGTGTGATCCTTTTGGTGATGGTCCACAGGTGTGATCCTGTTGGTGATGGTCCACAGTGATCCTGTTGATGCTGGTCCACAGATGTGATCCTGTTCATGATGGTCCACAGATGTGATCCTGTTGATGATGGTCCACAGATGTGATCCTGTTGATGATGGTCCACAGAAGTAATCCTGTTGTTGATGGTCCACAGGTGTAATCCTGTTGTTGATGGTCCACAGATGCGATCCTGTTGTTGATGGTCCACAGTGATCCTGTTGATGCTGGTCCACAGATGTGATCCTGTTCATGATGGTCCACAGGTGTGATCCTGTTGATGATGGTCCACAGATGCGATCCTGTTGTTGATGGTCCACAGAAGTAATCCTGTTGTTGATGGTCCACAGGTGTAATCCTGTTGTTGATGGTCCACAGTGATCCTGTTGATGATGGTCCACAGTGATCCTGTTGATGATGGTCCACAGTGATCCTGCTGATGATGGTCCACAGTGATCCTGTTGATGATGGTCCACAGTGATCCTGCTGATGATGGTCCACAGGTGTGATCCTGTTGTTGATAGTCCACAGGTGTAATCCTGTTGTTGATGGTCCACAGGTGTAATCCTGTTGGTGATGGTCCACAGGTGTAATCCTGTTGGTAATAGTCCACGGGTGTAATCCTGTTGGTGATGGTCCACAGGTGTAATCCTGCTGTTGATGGTACACAGTGATCCTGTTGTTGATGGTCCACAGGTGTAATCCTGTTGGTAATGGTCCACATGTGTAATCCTGTTGTTGATGGTCCACAGGTGTAATCCTGTGTTTGATGGTCCACATGTGTAATCCTGTTGTTGATGGTCCACAGGTGTAATCCTGTTGTTGATGGTCCACAGTGATCCTGTTGATGATGATCCACAGGTGTGATCCTGTTGGTGATGGACCACAGGTGTAATCCTGTTGGTGATAGTCCACAGGTATAATCCTGTTGTTGATGGTCCACAGGTGTGATCCTGTTGGTGATGGACCACAGTGATCCTGTTGATAATGGTCCACAGTGATCTTGTTGATAATGGCCCACAGTGATCCTGTTGATAATGGACCACAGTGATCCTGTTGATGATTGTCCACAGTGATCCTGTTGGCACCATCTGGTGTTGAAAAGCTGTAGGAAAATGCTGGAACTCCTAAAAAATGTTTCCATTGAAATCTATTGAGGTCTCTTTAGATCTCACAGAAACATTCTCTAAAACATGTTTCAGTGTAGTTGCACTATTTTTGTGTTTTTCATTTATTATTTATTTTAGTCATTTATTGTTACGGGGTAGCGGTGGCGTGGAGGCTATAAAACTGAGCTTGTTACCGGAAAGTTGTGTTTTGGATCCTCCCTGACTGTAACATCTTGTTTCTCTCAACTCTGGGCCCCAGAGCAAGGCCCCCAAACACCCTCAATCTCAACATTCATCTGTGGGTTTGCTAATTTTAGCTGTAATCAAACCGTTAACCCAGTTTTCACTTTTTGATACCTTTTTGGAAATGTTTGATTTTTGCTTCTATTTGGTAATT
Organism: Hypsolebias martinsi; assembly: GCA_031762355.1. Taxonomy (NCBI): domain Eukaryota; kingdom Metazoa; phylum Chordata; class Actinopteri; order Cyprinodontiformes; family Rivulidae; genus Hypsolebias; species Hypsolebias martinsi. The sequence continues at coordinate 12,693,461 of JARVGQ010000547.1, read as the reverse complement.
TTTAGCTTTTATCTGGGGTCCTGCTCATTTTAGCCTTTAGTTTCAATTTGGCTCATTTTGGTTCAAAATCTCTTGTTTGAATTTTTATTTGGTGGTTGTTTTAACTTTAAAAACCTCAGTTTGAACAACTTCAACAACATTCACTAAAGTCAAATTTCAACAACTAAAATCCAATTTGTGAAGTCTGTCGAGCTCTTTAAACTTTTGGAGTTGTGATAAAAGCTCCCTTCATAAAAATGTTAATGTACTTGTGTGACTTTAGCAAGCAAGATTAAAAACCACTAAACTCACACAAAATATCACTAATTATTATGAGCTCCTGGAAATGAACCGACTGACCCTGGCTCTCCCTGAGATATAAACATAAAGAGACAATGTAAACTCCAGTGGGAGGCAGAGATGTCTCTTGTACGAAGCTGCCTTCAGATACTTTCATAGCCTCGAGATTATGAGCCTAATTGCTTTCCCAAAGCCCAAATGTTTATTTTCTAGCCCGTCCAGACGGAGCTTTGAGATAACAAAGCTGCGACTCAGAGGACACTCGGCAAAGACTCTGAAAGCAAACACACTGGAGGGTCTGACAGCTCACGCAGGAAGCACGAAAAGAAACTAATTGGAAATAGATTGTCGCAGCAGGACTGAGACCGGCACACTAACTGCCATGTTCCTCCAGCCAAGAGCCTCGGAGTCCACAGAATATGTTTTGACAGGAAGTTCAGATTGCAGAAACAGCTGAACCCTGATTAATTGAAGAAGTTTGTTCCCTCTGTGAGTGGTGAGTCTACAGCAGCCTCAGAGGTCACCAGTTGTGCTGATAGTATATTTACTGCAGCTAATTAAAGACGTCATGATGTCAACATGACCCTCGGGGACAAGAGGTTTTAACAGTAAGGTATAACTCCATGCCATGCACATCATTTTCTGTGATGTTTGATACCCTAGTTCAGTTGTTGTCAACTAGCAGTGCCCTGTCTGGCATGTGAACGTACTCCATCTAGTCCATCCATTGATCCATTGTCTGTTTTCATTTGGTCAGAAAAGTATAAAATATTATCAAACACGATATTTATAGGGTGGCACAGTGGCACAGTTGATAGAGCTGTTCCCTCTCAGCAAGAAGGTTGCCAGTTCAAATCCCAGTCAGGGGCCTTTCTGGGTAGAGTTTGCATGTTCTCTCTGTGCATCTGTGGGTTTTCTCCAAGTACTCCAGTTTCCTCCCACAGACCAAAAACATGCATGTTAGACTGATTGGTAACTCTAAATTGTCCCTAGGTGTGA
>JARVGQ010000547.1:12669398-12680963 GCA_031762355.1 Hypsolebias martinsi | reverse complement strand
CCCCCCCCCCCCCCCCCCCCCGCCCCCCCCCCCCCCCCCCCCCCCCCCCCCCCCCCCCCCCCCCCCCCCCCCCCCCCATTCCTGCAGATGCATGTCAACACAGAATTTGTCCGTGTTAATGCGGCTCTTTTCCTCTAATTAACATACCCAAAACCTCCGTTTCCCCCCAGCGTGTCCGTGTAAACAGGGCCTTATGTGCAGCACCTTCACATAGTGGATCAAGCAGTTTGCTGGTGACAGCCAGAACTAGTTGTTCAGGTGCAAAAGGAGGACCATCAGCCTAACGACCGATTGTTAGTGCCCTGATGGTTGCTAACTATTCACAGAGGGCTGAGTGATATTTGCAATAATAGCATTGTAAGAGTGAGCAGTTGGATGTGGAGACTCCTGTTTAATGACAGGTGGGACACAACAATGTTCAGTCAGGTCATTTGGACGATTTCTTTTTTGCTGGGACGTTTCGTCCATCCAAAGGACTTCTTCAATCCAAAGAGCCACCAACCAAAACTGATTCCCACAAACAGCATACTCCATAGTGGGAAAAAAAACCCAGTTTGCTGGTGCTAAAATAGCCCGCCCTCTCCCCGTCAACTCCTCTGAGACTGTCATGCAGGAGACAGGCGGGATGTTTTCACAAAGATAGGGTCCTTTACTCCTCTCTCGAACCAATGTTCTTCTCTATCAAGGATGGACAAATCTCATCCCTTTCTGTCTCCATGGTGTGTGACTGTCTTCCGTTGTGTTTTCTGCCATTGACTGTGTTGTTTTCAGGACTGAGACGGGCTTGATGAGTTTCCAGTACATTAAAACTTCTTATGTTTCTGAGTCTTGGACTTGACATGCTGCGCTAAGCGTGCCTTTTCTGTGAAATCCATCACCTGCTGGTCATTCTGTGTATGGTGGAAGTTGCAGTGAAACTGAAATGTTTATTTTCTACATCCCAGTGGTTTTCAAACCCTAAAATACATCACAGCAAATACTGGTCCATCCTAAAGATCCAGTCCCCTGGCACATTCTGAGTAATATTGTGTGTGCTGTTCAGTGTCGGGAGGATTGTGATCATACGTCATATCATACATGCATCATCTATCAGGGAAACAAAACAGCCTCTGGCTAAAAGCATGGCCAGCACAGAAGAGCAATGTTATCAGGCCAGGACTCTGTGGTCTACACTCATCTGCAGGCCGGTGGTCACTCTTTCAGACTATCTTTGTAAGGAGAACCAACCCATCGTTAAACGGGGTGGAGGTCTTTGTTTCCAACAGTTCCCCTTATTTAATGAAGTTATTGTGAGTCTCACTCAGCCCTCTGACCATCAGGGCACTAACGACCTGTCATTAGGCTGATGGTCACCTTTTGCATACAAACTAGTTTTGGCTGTCGCCAACAAATCGATTGATCCACTATGCAAATGTGCTGCTTTTAAGACTGAAGAAATCTTTGGATAAAAGATGAAAAGTTTCAACAAAGAAGCACCCATTCAGAGGACCTAACTTAACCTTGTTTATCCGCTTTGCCATTGATAAGTGGGACTCCACTCGGCTCTCATCTTATTGGTTCTTTGGTGTGGGTGATTTGCCACTGTGAGGTGTTTCTCCGCTCTGTGGGTGGGATCGTTGTGGTCCTTAACCGCCATTATATCTGACTTAAATTTTGTCAGATTATCTCATTAGTCTGGGTCTAGTCAGGTTGCACCATCATCTCAACCGGTCTGTAAATGTGCTCATTTTTTGTTTCACCAACCGCTAACACGACGAGGAAGTGGAGGTTCAGATGTAGTTTGATGTTTTACTGGGTGGGTCATCCAGTGACGTATCTCTGTCAGCCAATCAATGGCTGATGTTTGCTTGCATCAAAATTGGCTCCTCAGTGCAGTCCCCTTGGAATCTCAAACAAGATGGTCCTATAAACTGGGCTGAGTGGGGGTGGGCCCTTAACTGGTGCCATATCGTACAGAGCTGATGAGAGTTGAGGCAGTGGCAAAGATAAACAAAATTGATACACTTATGTATCATCACCAGGAGTGTCACATACACTTTTCATCACACAAGCTCCAAGGTCAAGGTCACAAATTAAAGGTCAAACGTAAAACAAGGTCTTTGCTTGGTCCACTCTTGCATAACTTCTGATCCACTTGAGATAACTTAATGAAACTTCATGCATATTTGCATCATCGCTAGACAGTGTCAAGTACATTTTCCATCCCCCACAGCACTAAGATAAAAGTCACAAATTAATTTCAAAGGTTAAAACTATGTATTTGCTTGTCCAAGCCACTGCTGGAGATTTCTGTATTGCCGTATAATAGTTATGTAGACGAACGTATAATGTGATGTATGCAGCACTCTTTTTCATCATGAGTCTAAGTCATCATAAGATAGTTTAAAACTTGAAAGGACCATGTGCATTACTTTAAGCAATGCTCAGTCTTGATGTGGATAAGTTTTATGAGTTGCAGCCGTTGTTTGGCGTTTGGGTAAATTCTGATTTGTTTCCCTCACAGTTTGTTTGCAGATGCAGCTGCTCTTAGTTAAAAACCTCAGCGTGCACAGCATCAATCATTAAGCAGACAAATTAGCAGCTAGTAATCATAGTAGAGTGTTTAGCAGCTTAAGAGGCCCATATTTCCCCCAGGACTCGGTGGAGGGCATGGTAGAAGTGAAAGGAAAATGGAAGGCTCACATTTATCAAAACAATGCAAAAAAAGAGTTGCAAATTGGATGCAAGTGCTCCAGTTTGAAGCCTAAATGAGCTACTACCGTACTTGATAACTTGTCTGCTATATAAACTTTATGAGTATAATACATCTACGTCAAAGAGGAGTTTCAAATGTGGGCTCTATTTTACTTTTTTTTTGGAGGCACATTTCCTTTCGTTAAAGTCAGTCACCGGTTTCCATTCATTTTCTTTCAGTATGTAAATCCATTAAGTTGAAACTTGCTTAAGTTGGCTCATTCATCACAATGAATATGGAGTCTGCAATGCTCCTTTAGTCATGATCGCTGCATGATGATGCAGAGTTTTTGAACCATCTGTGTTTCATGATACATGGCTCGGACAAAAACGATCGCAGAGTGTATTTATTGTGATGGATTACACAGGTGATGCAACTTTCAAGAGTACGGTAATATTCTACTGTACCACCAGTCAACTCAGCTCCAAAATAGTTTTTTTTTTTTGTCTTTTTTTTTTTTTGTCCTGTGAATTCATGAGACTGCAGAACCTTTTTCTTAAACAAAAATGCTGTAGTTATTTTGATTCTAAATTTTGTTTAGAGATTAGTTAATAGAGCACATCCTTTTATATCTTATTTAAGTGTAGAAGTGAAAATGTAGAGTTGGAGTTCAGGTTTTAAATTTGGTGGGAAATTTTTAATTCAACCTTTATTTAAGCAGGAAGCTCCTTGAGGTTAATATCGCTTTTTCAAGTGAGACCTGGTTAAGATCATTCACCAGAACGTTCATTCAACCTTTATACATACAGGTTAATCCCACTGAGCCTCGGGGACTCATTTGCAAGAGAGACTTGAAAACAACAAAGTTGCAAGCTCAAAATTAAAATTCACATCAAAATATGTAAAGTAAAACAAATTAGATGACATAATACGAGTCCCAAATTCAACTTCAAAATAGCTGTGACACTTGTCAGTTACAGATATTGTGTTTGCATTTGTCACAATGACACTGGACTGGCCACACGGGGGCTTTTCTCTATGAGCTGTTTTGATTGAATTTGGACAAGTGGTGTGCCAATGTCCCCCCAACCCTGAGAGATTTAAATAAATATGTTTGTACTTTTTAGAGATGAGTCTTGTTTTATTAAATTGTTATAGTCATAGCATTACCAGCTCTGATATATTTTTCTTCTTTTGGCAGCTCCCTTCAACAGAGGTGGCCCCAGCAAACTAACTCACTCAAAGACTTGGCAATTATATTACAGATCTTATTTTACCATGTTTTCCTAACTGAACACCTTCAGATTGTAGGTTTACTTGTGGTTCCTAGAGTTTCCAAAAGTAGAATGGGAGGTAGAGCTCTCAGTTCTCAGGCTCCTCTCTTGTGGAACCAACTTCCAGTATCTGTCCGTGAGGCTGACACATTGTCTACATTTAAGATTAGCCTTAAGACTTTCCTTTTTGATAAATCCTATAGTTAGGGTTGACTTGAGTTTCCTGATCTATCCCTTAGTTAAGGCTCCACTCCCACGTCCTGTCAGCCGCGCAGAAACTATGCGCACTGTGCGCAGAGGGTTCTGACTTCATGCTCGGGCGTCCACCCTGAGCCGCTGCAGACCAGCTTCACAGAGAAGGGGCGTTTACCTTCAGGACAAATTGAGGTCACTGATTGGTCATTTGCTGACACGCCTACTGGATTGATTGACAGGTTGGGAAAAAAAAGTGAGAGCTGGCAGCCCCAGCCGCAGTGGTGTTCTGTGTTTACATGTTGAGTTCTAAAACTAAAAAAATAAAATAAAAAAACAGGGAACGCTGGTCCTGTAGCTCACACATCAGACCAGCCCACCAGGAAATCTCCAGACCCTCCTGCAGCCATGATGGACCTGATTTTAATTTGCTCGTGACAAATTCCTTAATTTCTCACCATTTCAGTCATTGCGTCAACGGAAGAGTAAGAGATCACTTGCCTTTAGACACACACACACACAAAAAAAGGCCAGATCAGGGATGAAGAAGAGGGATTTAATACATTGGTGTCGCACACAAAACAGTCTGTTGCCGGGGAGTTTATTGTGTGACACCGTGTATGCCATCATAAAAATTGAGCTTTGTGCAGACATGCCCTGACCTCCGCGGACAGACGTACACAAACTGGGGACTTAAGACTACTAGAGGACAAATTGGCCTAATTTCCTCACTCTTCTGCTGTCTTTACTTGCTCTACTCTATCTGTTTGTATTTGTAATTATTCATATCCTTAATGTGTGTTTTTTGTTGTTGCTCCAATAAAAAGCACACCTAGACCTGTGATTCTGTGTTAGTTTCTCCTCCCTGTCCTCTCAAACCCAGCCAGTCGAAGCAGATGGCTCCTTGTGCTGGTCCTGGTTCTGCTGGAGGTTTCATCCTGTTAAAAGGGAGTTTTTTTTTAAATTTCCACTGTTGCCTTTGTGCTTGCTCAGGATGGGAAACTGTGACATAGTAAAGCTTCAGTGCAACGTGGTGGCTTCCTTAGATAATTTTACTAATTGGCTTTCTTTATGTATGTGAATGTCTCTGTTCAGTGCCCGGAGATGACTTCTGTTGTGACTTGGAGCTATATAAATAAACTGAATAAAATTGTTTTTCCTCCGGGTGCCCTTCCTGACTCAACCACAGTCCACCGAGCTACCACATCCCTCCTTGTGGAGCAGAAAGCTGCCATTTAGGGTACCCAGGGGAGCAAATGGTGTGGGTTAAGGGCCTTGCTGAAGGGCCCAGAATGGGGCAAATAAATTGACTGCACTTATATAGAGCTTTTCTATCTTCTCAAGATACTCAAAGTGCTTTACAACATAATCTGTGCCCTCATTTAACCATTCATACAGCACTCTACTATAGCTGTACAAAGACTAATCAGTTCTTTAGATCACATTCAGACACCGATTGGGCACTCATCGAAGACAATGAGAGGTTCAGTGTCTTGCCCAGGGACACTTGGGCATGTGACTGCTGGTGGTATTGAAACACCAACTCTTGCACTGGAGTTCAACTGCTCTAACCACTCAGACACAGTCACCCCAGGGTGGAGGCAGGTGTGGGTGTTTCACCTTTCCCGCACACATTTTTTTAAAGTTGTCAGTCCCGGGAGTTGAATCGGCAAACTTCAGGCACCACCTTCTCTAACCTCTGCACCACCACTCCACACTAACATTGATTGCCTGATTGCACCGATAATAAAATATAAAGTTAATATTCGAGAACACTATAATTTTTTTAATAAGCTGAGAAATACGCATACAGTACTTTTTGTTGAACTTATAAAGCATCCAGTTAAGGAGAATGTGCCATCCTCACAGCAGACGGTGCATTTTTCACAGACCTGATGAATGATTTTAGGAAGGAAATTCATGTTGAGCTAAAAGCAAGAAAAAATGCTAATCGCAGCCACTTGTAGCTCTTCTAAGACAATAATCCCTTAAAATAGATCTAACAACGAGTCAACGCACTTCTTTTAAGAGTTGGCATCACGTGGACGTCTCCCGCCTGGTGTAGTCACGTTCCAGTGGGTCTTCTCGGTCGGGGGGCCACAGCTCACAGACTCAGCCCAGATGCTGATGGAGTAACACAGCTGCCGCTCCGTTTGTGTGCACGAGGGAGGCAATGACAGACAAGTGAAGGCAACATGCTGTGCTGCACGGGGCTGGAATGACGAGGTGTGTTTGTGTATGTGTGTAATGGGCCTGATGAGCAGAGGGTGAGTGGGAGAGAGAAACCAGCAAAGGAGGGGGTGGTTTGTTTCATTCTTTCTATATATTACATTAGTCACATAGCCTGTCTTCATTTTTTTTTGGTCGCCAACATTTAAATTTTGAGGAAACACATTTTTCCCCAAATATAGGTGACATTGAGAATTCACCTGTTTTCCATTTTATCAAACATATAATGAAAACTAAAAAAAAAAACAAAAAAACAACAGCTCTCCATTTCTTCTTTTAATCTAAACTTGTGGAGTCGCTGTACATTTGCACAGGTGAAAGGGGAGAATTTGATCATTTCCACGAAGAACGCACATCGCCTGCTCTCTTTCACAGCCAAGTATTAAACTAAAATTGTTTGATGTTGAGTAGGAACAGAGTTGTGTCCATTTAGGCCAAATCATATTGAAATATAGTATAATATGTTAGATTGTCACCATACAGCATGCAGTTCAAGGAGAAATTTTGTTCACAGGCAGAATATTGGGTGAGACCAAGAGTTATTGTTGTTTTAAGTAAAAATGTGTTGTGCTCAAAGTAGAAGTTGCAGATAATGCTCAGCTACTACCACACCAGTTCTTACCTCATTATTTGTAAAACTGGCTAAGGTAAAGGTATGTTTGTGTTTCATAAAGTCACTTGGCTGATTGGGTTGACATCAATATTTAATCACTTCAAGTTCAAGAAGCTTTATTATCCCCAATGGGCAGAGTCATTAAAATAACAGTACAGAAATCATTATTTGTTGAGAAGCCTGATCGCTACAGGGATGAATGAGATTTTCAGTCTGTTCGTTCCACATCTGGGCAGCAGATGCCTGTGTCCAGATGGAAGCAACCTGAACTCACCATGGAATGGATGATTAGGATCTGCCAGAATCAGCCTGGTCTTGTTCGCTGACCTCACCTTGCATAGGTCAGTGAGGTTCTGTAGATCTATACCAGCAGTTCTGCTGCACATCCTGACAATCCCTGAAAGTTTGTTCCTGTTTTCACATGTCAGAAGTCCCAAACCAACATATGAAGGTGAAAGTTAATCGAGACTCAAAAAAACAACAACATTCTCATAAAAGTAGAATCAACATTAAAACCACAGAGCACCAATAAAAAAACATTCTCTGGTGGGCCTTCTTACAAAGTGAGTTCACATGGGGGTCAAAGGTCAGTTTGTCATCGAGAACAGTTCCCAGATATATGTTTTGATGCACCACCTCGACAGCCTCACTGTTAATGACCACAGGAGTGGCGATTGAACCAAAAAGTTATTTATTGTTTATTATTACCCATTATGTGTCCACTAAGTTTGCTTGGCTGAGGTGGCCATCGTTAATGTGATTTTTTTTCCAAAAGTTATACAGCTGTGGACTTACTTTCTGGGAGCACTGTTTAAATCTGTGATGTGGTTCATGATATTTTGCCAACACAGGCAAACAGACACAATTTGAGTAACAACATTTTTACCAATTGACAGTATTCAATTCATGTTATTTATTACCTTTTGATTTGAAGACTATACCAAAGTGTTTTTATTATTTAGCTAATAAGTTTAAACAGATGTAAAGCAGCAGGATGAAGGCTCTGAGCACCTGATTCCTGAACTCATTTGAATGCTTATTAAGCATTCACACTATTGTGATCCTGTTAATATTTGTGTGAATGCTCTATCTTTTCAGCTAACTTTTTTTTTTTTTTTTTTAGCCTTTTTAAGCAAATTTTACTTTTTTTCAGATGAATTGAAGTTTTTTGTGGAAAGTTCCGCTACTTTCAGCCAAATGGACTTATTTCTGCTCATTTCAGCTTGTTGTAATCCTTTCAGTTTATTTCAGATAGTCTGAGTATTTTCAGCTACTATTTAGCTATTTTATGCTAATTTTAGCTTTTTCAGCTAACTCCACATTTTTAAAAATTAATTTAAACATTTTTCAGCCTAATTTAGCAAAAATGTGCTCTCTCTGCTTTCATCTGTAATTTAAGCTTCTTTCTTCGATTTTAGCTGTATTTTAGCTGTTTTTCAGCGTTTATTTTATTTTATTTTATTTTTGTTGCTGATTTCAGCTTTTTACAGATAATTTAAACTTCTTTGTGGTCATTTCTGCTGCTTCTTTCAGCCTAACTTTGCAAACGTATTTCTGCTTTCTTCTGCTTATTTATGCTTGCTCTAACTTTTCAGCTAGCTTTTTAGCATTTCTTAGCTAATTTCAGCTGTTTTCTGATAAATTTAAGTTTAAATTAAGTGATAATTTCTGCTACTTTCAGACTAATTAACTTCTATGTTAATTTCAGCTTGTTATATGCCTTTCAGCTTTTTCTGTTAGCCACTAATTGTTTTATGCTGATTTGAGCATTTTCAGCTAATTCCACATTTATTGTGCTAATTTCGGCCTTTCCCACTTTCTTCTGCTAGTTTAAGCTTCTTTCTGCTGTTTCAGCTACTTTTTGCTAATCTCAGCTTTTTTTTTTAGCTAATTTTCTAATTTTTTGTGTTCAATTCTGCTTATTTAAACCTAATTCAACTGTGTGTTCTTTCTGCTTTCTAATGCTAATTTAGACTTGTTCTTCCATATCAGCTACATTTCAGCATGTTCCTTAACTAATTTCAGCTGTTTTTCAGCAAGTTCTTCTACAAATAAGCATTCACACTGCATTTTTGCAGGAAATGCAATTTCGCCAGTTTATTTAACATCCCTGTTTACTGCCAATGTGACAGAGGGAAAAAAAAAAAAAAACTTTAATTTTCAAAGGTTGTGAGGCCGAGTTGATGGATGGTTGTCCAACATTCTGTGCTTATGGGAGACCAGGATTTGTACACCAAATGCTCAACCAAAATTAGTTTTTTTTTTTTTTTTACCCATGACCTTTTACTCAAGACAGACGTGCCATTTATTTTCTAACTCTAATTATTACTTCATCAACGTGATTAAAAAAAAAACAAAACCTGTTGGAACTGGATGTTAGAACAACGCTGTAATTGAACGTAATCAGCGGTTTGGCTGATTTGTTGTTCCTGAACTGATGATAGCCTCAGTAATAACCAATGCTTCTTATTAGTGTCTACAAATAAAATGTAATGGACCCATACGATAGCGCCCCCCTCTCTGTAGTAATTAACAGCGTTTAGTGACCTGAGGGCTCCTAAACAGGCTATTAACATGGCCACCACTCAGTATACTTCTGTCGCTTAAAAATGTAATACTACTTTTATTTTATACAGGATAAATCAAAGGCTTAGCATCCCTCAAAGGAATGCACGTCACCTGCCTCCTTTCATGCCAGAGATTTAGGCTTGGATCATCTTATGTGAAGAAATTAATTATAGCCATTTTAGACCAACCTTGAAAATTGTTCATGAAACATCTTGCATGATCTCTTAGCCTTAGAGTATATGTTGTGAATGACTGTCAGCTACTACATTACATTTTAGATTAATATCTAAACTTGGCTGAGTTGTAGTCACCATATTTTCTTGTGTTTTTGAAAGACAGTTCACTGGAGTAGCCATCTTGAGTACGGTTATGTCATCAATTGTTAAATCATTTTCTAAAAAAGTTTATCCAAAATCTGTTGAGTGGTTCATCAGATGTTTTACTAACAGACCCAGTTTTTTCCAATAGTTAATGGCAAAGTCACAGATCTTGCTCGATTAATTGGTACTCAACGTGTCAGTTGGAGATCAATCTCAACTACTACCCCACCAAATTGTGGCTCAACCCTTTTGAATTTCAAGTTAAAGCCATTTTTGTGTTTGCTGAAATTGCTTTGTTGTGGCGGCCATCTTGTATTGTGTTAAATCCAAAAATTATACCATTTTGATGTCAACTCAATGATTGTTTTCTGAGCCTTTCATTAATGATATTTTGCTAACTGTACAGACTGACACATGACACACGAGAAAAAAAACATTTCTGTATTGTCTTGCCTTCTCCCTTGGTGGTGAGTATGAGTACAGTAATAACAATCTTGAAAATAACGTATTTTCAATGTATTTTGGAAATACGTTGAAGCATATAATGAAAAACTCAACCCTAAACAGGTTCCAGTGTCTAATTTTAAACCAAGAAAGGATGACACACCAGATAAAAATGAAAAGTGTCTCAGACAAGAGTAAGACTTGGAGAAGTTTTCAACCACGACTCCTCCTACATCCTGACACCGACTCTCTCACCTGGCAATAACTTCCAAAAGAGTCACTTTGTGCATCAGCGCACCAACATTCAGGCATGGTGCACGTCTCCGGCTTTTTATTCTTTCTCAGGAAATAACAGTTTATGAGATGTGATGAACTCAGTAGCAAATAGCTGCATAAATATCCATCAAGCATAAAACACAAGAGACCCGATTTAATCACCGTGTTGAGTCTTCGATGTTTTTTTCTACTTTGACTCTTGGTGAGTCATGGATTAGCTGATGAATGCACAATTTAGCTATACTTTGCTCAAAAATAGGGCATTTGCAATCAACCAAAACATTAACGTCATAAAGGCAACAAACTAACAATGTAACCTCTTTTTTATTTTTACAATTATAGGACCACATTTTATCTTTTGTTAGTTTTAAAGCATTGACTGCAGCGTTAATATCACCACAATTTGCTCTACAGCTTGAGCTAAAACAATTACCTTCCATTCATATTTGTTGCCAGTCTTCAAAAAGGAAAAAGAGAATGTTTTTGCTCATGTTTGTGGGTGTATTTTTCTGTTAGCAAAATATCTAATTAACCACTGCACATATTATTCTAGCAGGTTTATGAATATTAGATCTACATCTACAACTGAATAACAGTCAATCCAGTTCAAGATGGCTGACACAGCTAATCAATATTAGCCAACACAAAAAGGACTACAGGTAGTCCTCGGGTTACGACGGTCTTGTCTTACGACGTTTCGACGTTACGACGCATTTCCCTTATTCACGTTACGCGGTTACGTCGTTTTTAAGTTGTTTTTAAGTTGTTTTTAACTACGGTTTTTAACGTCGGTTTTTACGTCGGTTTTACGACGGTTTTACAACAGTTTTAAATGGTTTTACGGCGTTAAACGTTGTAACGCGGCGACGCAGCGGCAGCAGAATACAGTACGCGGAGTAGCGGCGGAGGAATACAGTACTGTACGGAGGAGGACGGCGTCACTAGCATCCCAGTAGGCCATTAGCCCTTCATTAG